>APFE031631663.1:173485-199904 GCA_000404065.3 Pinus taeda
CTACCTGATTGAGATTCCTCCTCAAGCATGAGGGGAACTCGAAATCTACTTCTAATGACACCTATTCAACTTTTAACTACCTATTAAATGTAACAAACTTCAACTAGACTTTCTAGAGATCTAAATCAAGTAGGATTCTAACACCATGTTATGCTAATAATAGCCTTGATTACAATGGTTCTCGTTCTTTAACATATGGTCCCTTTTTAGTTTGGCTGTGATGGATGTTCAAGGCTCCACGTTGGTCTTCAATGTCACATCTTTTCCATTGCCCTGAAACATAGAAAACTACCCCTATTTATCGGTCTTTTGGTTTGCCTAAAAATATTCGAATCCAAAGAACCATGCCCTTTATCTTTGATTATCCAGAATATAACAAATGACCACGTCTTTGATGTGTTTTCAACCTCTTTTATGTGTGAAGGCAAAAGCTCTTTCATGTTGTCTGACATATTTTGGACTGCATTAAATATGTTCACTTTATGACAAAAAGTTTGGAGTTTAGATTCGAATACATGTTTCCTCCACCTGTCTTGACCTTGTTGAAGGTTGATAGCTTCAGATGATCCCTGGTAGATATACCCTTTCAAAATTCCCGCTTGTATTTCAAACTGGTTGACTGAGACTGGATTATAAATCTTCAGCAGTTTTGTAGCGCGCTACGAAACTGCTGAGCGTTAGTCATCATCTTCAGCAGTTTCGTAGTGCGCTACGAAATTGCTGTGTTGTTCCAAAAATCACAGTTTCAACCCAAATTTTTTCTATTTGAGCCCTTTTCTATTTAAACATTCTTTCAACTGCTTCAAGGCCTTTCAAAACTGAATGGAAATGTATGATTCTTCAAGAAAGATTATACCAAGCAAAACCATCAAAATCTGAAACATAGCCTTACCTGAAGTGGGATTTCTTTAAGGAAATTCTTTCTGCTGGATTAACTATATCTTTAAGTCTTCAATTTGTTTATTCATGACTTTGATACCAGCTCTCAGGTTTGTTAACCATTCTGATGTATCTCGCCTCCTTTTTCTTGCATTGCCGATATAATGGTAAGTGAAGATGACATGAGATATAAGCTTTTGTTCTAGCTGAAAAATAGGTCTTGGGACAGAGCTCATAACTTCCCACAAAAAAACGTATTTGGAGAAACTGAACGAGGCTTTTGTGAATAAATCCAAGCTAAACAAAAACCTCTCTTGGTTTTTTGAAACATCTTTCCTACCGCCCAGAACGAGTCTTTGAAAAACAGGTGTAAAAATATGCTTGTGAAAAACTGCACCTACAGTAGTTTCGTAGTGCAACTTTGGTCCTTCATTTCTCCCAGATCATAATGGATTTGAAGAAAGTGGAAGAGGTTTTTGTACTTAAATATATCAGGAATGAAAACCTCTTTCACTTTTCAGAGATGAGTTTTCAACTACTCAGAAAATATTCTAGAAGTTGACTAGTAAAAACAAGGAGACAAAGTTCCTCCTTTTTAGAGTTTCATTCTTCTTCAAATTTATCGTCTGTCAAATCCTTAATTTTCATAGCATGCTTCATCATGTGCACAAGAGAGTGAATAATTTGTGCTCAGATTCATTAAGAGTATCCAACGCTATTTTCTTGTGTTCCTTGGCAGCACAAATAAGAAGAGCGGTTCCTCCAACTTTCACTTCTAAGCTAGAAGAATATATGACTCGGTTTGCCAGAGCAACAATACATCTTGGAATTTCTATCACCACATCTCCAAGAACTATAGACTGGTCCAGGAACTGTCTCCAAAGAACCTCAATTGCCTTTTCTTGAACTGGTGGGAGTCCATGGCCAAGCTCTTCACCAATGGTTTCAAGCTGTTAGGTAATTCAGCAAGGACTGCCCATGTTGGAATAGCAGGACCTCCACCTTGTTTCACTCTGATGATGTTACATTGTCTAGATCAGTAGAAGCCAAAAAATTACCAAAGCAACAATTGTACCACAGTGATGAAGACATTCAATAAGCACATCATCAACATGCATATGACGCAGAAATGGCAATCAATGCATTGGCTAGTCTTCTGTTAGATGCCCAAATTGTTGAGCAGGTTTTAGCAGAGGATATCATTCCATCATTGACAAGAGTCCTTAGGGATGGTACAAAAGGGGAAAAGGGACATGCAGCAGGTGCTCTTGCTCGATTTCCTAAAATGATTTATGTGTTGCGAAAACACTTCAAAATGACAACATGCGCTACGAAATCACCTAAAAGGGCTTTGTGGCACATAGTAACTTTTGAATAAAACTGACACATGGCTATGAGACAGGTGATGAATGAGAATGACCGATGATGAACGAGAATGCATAGTTGACTCAAGACTCCTAAGACTCAGACTCTAAGGAAAACAAAAATCAAACTTAGAATAGCACCGCCCTTTACCATCAAACTAATGTGAGAAATTTTGGCATTAGATTTCTTAAGTGATAACACACTCCTTAAAAGAAAAGGTCCATCTGAGCACTTGTCACTTCAGGCTCAGTAAAAATCGAAGGTGACTAGAGTCATCTTTAACTTTTTCTCGACTCTTAAAAATTGAAAAAGCAAGTTGTGTCAAAGCGTCATAAAAATTATTTTATTTGGAATAACATCACTATTCCCTCGTTTGTCTTAGGTTGAGAAAATGGAGTCCACCAATCAAGGATTTCCCCTTGGCGGAAATCCCAGTCCTTTCTCTTCTTGGGTAGATATTGGTGCTCCATACATGGCTATATTGTCCCTTCCATGACACACAATTGGCCTGCTAGTATGGCTATTCTCAACCTCTATCATTCAAAACATCGTAATTCCTCATCAATCAAATCAACAACCAGATGATACTGGAGTTATTCCCTCACCTTCTACTTCATTTGCTTCTCCCTCTCCTTCTTCCTCTCCGCTTGGCGAAACTAGTGACACCAAAAACCAAGTAACTGAGAAGAAGAAGAAGCCAATTGCGCAAAGGGGCAACCATGCATCGTCTGGAAAAAATCCACACACTGCACCACCCGAACCCAAATCTCATTTGCAAAGGAGACCACTATCATCAAGATTGTCCTTGCATCCCGTGGATCTTGAGAGACTGGTCTCCCTACTTTCACAATCCGGTGTCTTTAACCTCTGTCGATCATGTTGAGAGTACACCATCAACTCGTGAAAATGAAGTCAATGGACAAAAAGGAAGATCTAAATTTCCTTGTAGGTTGTGTGAAGGCGATCATGCCCTCCACCGTTGTCCTTTTCTAGATGAAGCTAAAAGAGTCTTGGATAACCGTCCTACTTCACCGCAACAACTTCCACCTAGACACAAGAAACTCTTGCCAAGTCCATCGCTAGTTGAAAATCTGACTGGCATACCTCTGTTGTCAGTCAAAATGCTTATCATTGAAGATAAACCCTCTGAGTCCAAACTGGACCAAATTCAACGGGTTGAGACGGCAGTTGACCCAGTCTTGTCTTCAGAAGGTCCAGCTTCAGATGATACAGTCTCCAAAGAGAATGAGAACGGCACCATTCAAATTCTTTTTGTTAACACAGAATCTGATGAACATGGGGGCAATCTACACGTTCCTTTACCACAGGAGGGAAGTTCCCCATTTCAAGAGTTTCATCCGAGCGTTTATTCGGTCCCTCCTCCAAGCAATCTAGTCGTTTCCTTTGATTGGAATCTACTAGCGAGACACCGCCTACCATCTAATGTGCCATTTAGAATCATAGTACAATCTTACAAAATGATCATGGCTGGCACTACCATAGATGAAGGGGCCTCCGTGAGTATCCTTTCCTCAAATTCTTGGAAAGCACTTGGTTCGTCGTTGCTTCTGCCTGAGATTCAAAATTTGTCGGGCTTCAATAAAGGAACGAGTCGACTATTAGGGATCCTTCCAAAGTTGCCTATAACTTTGAGAAGGAAAACTATTCACTTGAATGTGATGGTAGTCAAAGGGCCACTAGATTACAATCTACTCCTTGGGCGTGACTATGTTTACAACATGGGAGCTATTGTTTCCTCACTCTTTCGAGTGATGTGTTTCCCGTATGAAGGCAGAATGGTACAACTTGTTGACCAGCTTTCATTCCCTGGTTCAAACACGGCTACTAGTCAAATGCCATCCCTAAATGGTCTCCTTGCATAAGGAATCTCTCATCAACCACCAGTCCATCCACCTGATGACCGCGAGTGATTCAGTGAATGTGATGAAACCCAGGGGGCATGCACCCTGTTCTGCTTTGGCAGGCAAACCCAGGTAAAAGATAGGTTTCCTCATAGGATATATGACCAGTTTGACACACTCGTCCGTTTAGGATATGGGATCAATTTGGAATAGGATTTCCTCGTCGAAGGTTATGTGATTGGAAGTAGACCCACACCATTCACCTTTGTCTATTTCGATGGACAAAACCAAGGAAGTGTTTTGTCTGCAACGTGAACGAAACAATCTTACTTTAATGCAAGGACTTCCATATGGTAACCTGGAAACTCTACTTTTCTTTATACCTAGGGACATGCAAACCTTTTTTACACAAGTGAAAAGCGACCATTGTAACTCTAACCCAGTAGTATTTTACTAACCTCAACCGCTTAGGTTAGGTGATTGGTCTGATCCACCATTCACCTTTGCCAATGGCAAAGCAAAGGAAATGTTTTGTATGAAACTATCCTACCTAACCTCAGTAGTTCATTAACCCCTAGTGTAGTTAGTTTTGTAAATGGTCGTTCCTAGCCTACATACAAAAAGGCTCATGAGAAAAGTTTCGCATGGGGCAAGCTCATTAAAAAATGAACCTACTAATGATAAACATCCTTAAAGATGACTGGAATGAGAAATGTTTCTGCAAAGTTCAAGCTCGTTAAAAAATAAACCTAGCACTGAGCATAGTTTCCAAAGATTCAAGCTCATTAAAAAATGAATCCACCCTCAGTAAATAACCTTTGTGATCGCATTGCTATCAGCTTTTGAGCCTTGGTCATGTTCTTACCATCACCTCTACTCTTTTAGTCGATCATACACCTCCACTTGATTGTTTACCCTTTTGAGGAACAGCTGCGACAAGTGATTCTGTTAGCCACCTTCTTTACACTGCCATGCTTGAAAAGTTCCAAACTTACCTGGAACCAGTTGCTACCCAAAAAAATCACTCGTTCCTCACAAACGAGTCTCTTTTAAGCCCTTTTTAGACTCGTAAAATATGAAAAGATTGTCGAGTTGCTGGCCTTTCCAGCTCCTTATAGTAAAGGGAAGCGCCATCCCTCCTCTATATTTTAATCTTTTTGGACCTAAGGAATCATTACACAAAAAGATCGAGTGCTTGTCTTGTTCGGCTCGCTAAAACTATCAAAAAGACATCCCTTTCATATTTTTTTATACTTTTTCGGACTTAAGGGATTACACTACGAAAAAGGACTACCGGAGTTTCCTTTCTGTCTCTTTTCAGACTCTCTAAATATGAAAAGGAATAAGTTGTCTTTGTCGTTAAACTCATTAAAACAATAGTGACAAACTTGTCCATATGGACGAGAACAAGCTTCACTGTCGCTAGGCTCGCTAAAAAATAGCAATAGGTTTGCTCGAAGGGAAAATTATAGAACAAGCATAAGTTATCCTCCTCAAGTTTGACAAAAATAAAGAGGTATTGGTTAGCAATGACTGGGGAAAAAGGGAAGAAAACTTGAAGAACTCCATTGGTAGCAGGTCGCTCTTGAACATGACATTTTCACTCCATCACCATGATTGAGTCAGGTTGGGTTATTCTGTTCACCGGTCATATTACCATTGGTCCTCCGTACTATCCATTTTTGGGGTTAACACTACCAATCCATTTCAGTGTCGCAGATATGTTCAAGAGAAGTCACTCAGAGAATTCACCAACCCAGCTAACCCCTCATCCACTGCAACACCTTCATGCTCCATTCTTTCATGACCACCACCCTGAACCTTGTATCATCAGATCATTTTCACCTCCACAAGATCATTTGCTCAGTTTCGTATCGTAGATGTGGGACTCATTAAGGCCCTCCTACGACGGGTCACTTCTTGTCAACATCAATTCATTATCCAAGAAGTTGACTTAGGAACAACCCTTTCAGTACTTTGAAGCTTGCATGCATCAATGGAAAGTTTCTCACTTTCGGCGACAGGTTTACGTCAATGGCCTTCGACCGAAAGATTTTGACTGGTGTTCGACATCGACTCATGTATTCACACCAGGTGAATTTTACTGCAATACCTTGAGGGTCATTATCATTATCGGTGATTCCTCTCATGCCTGTTAACAGTTTACATCATTGGTTGGTAATCAGGCGATGCCTTTCCATGTTCAACATCAGAACATCTTTTCACATGGATCGACTTGTACATCGAGCGAAGATTGAACGGGTTTGAAGACCCCAGATCTAGTTTCATCCATCCGGGCTGCGATATATTCAAGAAAATAAAGACATCAAATGTACTCCATAGCTACACAGATAATCATCCAAGCTAAGGGATGATGGCTCTACCAGAATCATCAGTTTGCCACACAGACAGTTGTTTATCCTATGTACATGAAAATGAATTTATAAAGTTGAGCATGGGAATGCCCACCTCAGCTAGATCATGAAAATATTATGAAGATAATGTATTGTATTGTATCTTATTACAGGGCACCTTCCAGTTCAGAAAACCTCGGATCCTCATGATAAAGCATTTCACCCGACATCAAAAGATTTATGACCTCATGCTTTAGGGGGCAACTGTTATAGACATATTTGGGCACTGCAACCCCAATCACATATGTCCATAAACTAAGGGCTTATAAACCCCTAAAAGTGTTGTTTCATACCCTAAAGGATCAAGGTCAACTGATTACATCATTTCCCAGAAGCTCTCCCTGAAAACTGCTCAGAACTGGTCAAAATTGGACCATACAGACTGCTCCATGTTGAGAGTGAGATGCATCTCACCTGTTACACACAAAGGGTGCGATGCATACTAAATATCCCTTCTGTAGGGTGCGATGAGCAAGAGCGGACAAATGGCAGAGGCAGTTTGCTAGGTGGAAACTCAGAGAATCTTCTAGAAACTACTCATATGACACTTGCCTCTCTGAATTCGCCCAGGGATGAGTAAGAGATCTTGAAATCTCCAAGTGGAACGAAGAACTATCAGTGAAATGACACTAATCAAAATCCTAGAAGCTGACTCACCCCCTGCAAATATCTATGTATGGATCCCTCATCCTAGAGATCCAAAGGTTGGAATTTTGTATTTTGTAAGGAAGTGTTGTTGGTTTCTCTATGAAGCATTGTATTGTTGGTTGATATAGCTTTTCATGAGGCGAAGAGGTCTTTCATGCTGGGAGGATGGTGCTGGATCAGACAGCTGGGTTGTAATCCTCTCTTCTACTACTTCTATGAATAAAGCTATTTGAGTTTTCCTCCATATACTTGTATATTTCTGAATCTAGTATTTGTGTATGAATTTGTATGGTTAAAGTACATGTGATTCTACAATGTTTATGGTTATAGATCTCTATGCTTTGATGGTATTTTGTTGCTTTGACTCTACAGGTGTTCTTTGAAGCGGGACAAGTGAGAAAGGAGTGGTGAAAGCTCTATCAAAGGAGTGAGGAAACAAGCAAGGAGCCAAGCGAAAGACTAAGGTTGGTGCTCTCTGCTTCTCTCTCACCTATCTCTCATAAAGGAAAACACAAGTTGCTTTGAATTGTTTGTTTCTAAGATAGCTACCCGTCTTAGTGGGACTAGCAGATCTGAATAGACACTAGTTTTCCTGGAAACAGTCCTGCTTTAATACTCAATCTATAAAACTCTTATGTATATTCTTTAACAGACATTCCTTTTGCCTTAAATTCTGTAACTGTTTGAAAATATTTAACTGATAATATTTTGGCATAAATTTAGATTTCATTTTACTCACCATTTTGTCCCATTGCTTGATCTTGGACTTTCCTTTTCTTGTTCTGGATGTTTGTAGTTCATCCCACCAAATAGCTGCATGACCCTTCAATCTGGTAACTACAAATTTCACCTTCTTTTTTTCATCAACCTCCTCATAGTCAAAATATTTTTCCAATGAACTGATCCAATCCATTAGCTCTTCTACATTTAGACTCCCTTCATACACATGAATTTCCACCTTTGATTTTCCATCTACTTTAGCCAACATCTTGATAACTTTGGTAGTTTCATTTTCCTCCTCTTCTTCTTCCTTAGAAGATTCTTCCGCAGCACTGGAAACTCCTTCATTAGGTGTTCTCCTCTTAGCAGTCTCCAATGTGTCCATCCTTGTACGTAGACTCTAAATCTCCTCCAGCAGAACTGCATTTGCTTTAGGTCTTCCTTGACCTATGCCAGCTCCTCTCCTCAGCGGCATGTTTACTGCAGACAACTCAATCTCTATGCTCTGGTACCAACAATGACGCAGGATGCTGATGAAAACAAGGTAGTAGTCCTAAAAATAGACTATTGGCTACTTTATAACCAATCATATGTGTTATAGCAGATTATGTACGTGCCTTACCTTACACTGAGGGTCCTACTTTTCCCTTAAATACGGCGGTCCCACGTTGACTTCCCTTTAGAAACACCGCTTCACTCTACATCGTTAATCTCTTCTCTCCATATCTAATGGTCATCACTCACCCCGATCAACAAAACAATCCATTCATCCTCCATTGTTGATCAAAGTACGCTGGATCCAATGGTTCACAACGATATCGACTGGGGAACTTGCACGGCGCTTAGCTGCCCTTATGGAGCCGATAAGGATTATAAATCCTTGATCTATAATTGTTTGGGTCCGTTTTTGGAATTAAAGTCCGAGCACTTGATGACCCAATATTTGTTGGATAACAAAGGCCATCAAATCCTATGGCTTGCGGTTCTTCAACTAGCACACAGGTTAAAAACAGGCCTAACCCCTACCGTTGACTATGACCCAAAAGTTTGAAATTGAGATCGACGGCTAGGAGTGAGTGTGGATCTTCAACCACGAACAAGAATTTCCATACTCTCCTACCCCACAATTCATACTAAATGACCGCAATTAACACATAAATTTGAGATTTACGATTAAAGTGAAAACAAAGAAAAACTTGGTTAAATTTTAGAACACAGATTCACAGAGGTAAACGAGAGTCTTCACTAGGATTAACACACAATTGCACACTGAATCAATTTATTCAATATAATAGTAGTTACAGAGCCTTGGCCCTCTCGGCTCAATTACAACAATTTATCTTACCTCTATCTCAACCCCAAAATCCTATTTATCACTCAACTCTCGCCTCTCACTCAAGGCTCAATCATCTTAGCGAATCCCTTTCCAATACAATTTCTCCTCTTTTATGAGTCAAATGCTATTCTAACTGTACTAACAACTTGATCTCTATTTTAATCAATTTAACAATCAAATCTCTTTTTTTAATCTCTATTACACACCTATGCTAACAACTTATCCCTTAGTCTAAAATAAGACAATTTCCTAATTATTACAATAATGAAATGAAGATCATTTTCGAGAGATCCAAACCTCTCTACAAAAATTGACTTTTGACCACTTAGATCAGTGAAATTCAACTCATTTAGCCACAACATGTGAACAAACCATCACATTGTTGGCTAAGTCCGGATGCTCCCACATTAGACTCTTGG
The DNA here is from genome assembly GCA_000404065.3 of Pinus taeda. NCBI lineage: Eukaryota > Viridiplantae > Streptophyta > Pinopsida > Pinales > Pinaceae > Pinus > Pinus taeda. The sequence continues at coordinate 183,129 of APFE031631663.1, forward strand.
GGAAGAAAAGAATCATCCCTCAGGCTTTCAGTTTTTACTCAATACTTCTACAACTCTGTTGTTGTCAACCAACTAGCATCCTCCACTGGTTGTCCTTTCCATTTGACTAGATATTGAAAATAAACCTGTCCTCTAGTTCTTTTGGATACTCTTTTCTCCAAAATAACTTCCACCTCTTTCTTAACTGTCTTTGGCATTTGTTCTTCCCAGTTCAAAGTTTGAACTTCATCTTCTGTAGTTTCTTCTTGTAGCTTTGTCTCTGTCTCTTTGTATGGATACAAATTTGCAACATTGAAGATAGGTGATATTCCAATCCCTTCTAACAATTCAATTTCATAAGCATTAGTTGAAAACTTTCTTACAATTCTACATGGTCCTATCTTTTTCATTTTTAGTTTATTGTAAGTCTTAGCAGGAAATCTTTCTTTTCTCAAATACACCATCACTAAATCTCCCACTTGGAATTCTTTCTCTCTTCTTTTCATATCTACTCTCTGTTTGTATTTGCTACTGCTTTCTTGCAATTTGCCTTTGACATCTTCTTGTAGTCTCTGCATCTGCTTTGCAAACTCTTCAGCTTTTGCACATGTTGTCTCCTGAGCTCATACACACCCCTTTGATTCATCCCAAAAACAATCTGAAATGGACTCATTGCAGTACTTCATTTTGGAGTGTCATTATAAGCAAACTCAGCCTGAGCTAGTGCTAAATCCCACTGCTTAGATTTTGATATAATGAACTTCTCAATATGTTTCCCAAGCTTCTGTTTACCACTTTAGTCTATCCATCTATTTGAGGATGGTATGTTGAACTGAAACTGAGGTTAGCACTTAGTTTCGTCCAAAGCGTTCTCCAGAAATGTCCTACAAAATGCAATGAGATGTGCCATCTTGTAAAATCTATCTACCACAACATAAACGGAATCATTCCCCCTTTGAGTTTTAGGTAACCCCAAAACAAAATCCATGCTAACTGCATCCCATGGTCGGTCTGGTATTGGAAATGGCTAGTACAATCTTGTATTCTGGCTTCTCCCTTTACCATGCTAGCATATCCTGCACTTCTCAACAAATCTCTTAACATCAGTCTGCATCTTTGGCCAATAGTAAAAAGTATTTACCTAAGCAAAGGTTTTGTCTTGTCCAAGGTGACCAGATAATCCTCCACTGTGTTTCTCCTTTATTATGTTTTCCCTCATATAACATTTGGGAATGCACAACTTGTTGCCTTTAAACAATAAACCTCCTTGGATAAGATAATCTAGCCACCGACTTCTGTTATGAACTATTGGATTTTGTACTGTTGTATAAATATATTTGAAATCTGCAGCATCTTTATACATTTCAACCATTTCTTCAAATCCTACAACACCAACTTTTAATTCTTGCATAATGAAATTTACCCTACTTAAAGCATCAACAACTTTGTTCAACTTACCACTAGTGTGTTTTATCACAAAGTAAAACTTTGCAAACACTGTACCCACTTGGCATGTTTCTGGTTCAATTTTGGTTGGTTGCTTATGAACTGTAATGCATGATTGTCAGAATACAATATAAATTCCTTTGGTAGCAAATAATGTCTCCATGTTGGGTTGTTTTCCTCTGTGAGGAGACCCGGGAAATAGATGCGTGACTGGACCTCTTTATGGACATCGTTTATATGGGTTGTTTTTAGTGAATTTTTGCTAGAAACGTGAGCTGTATAATGAGGCTTACGCTTTCAGAGGGTTCATTTTCTAGTTTTTTGAACAGAAAAGGCAATCACTTTTCTGCAGTAGCTCTATGATCTTATCATACAGCAAATTGAATGCTCAGGCATATATAATGTAACTTTTTATCTCGTTTATAAAAAGTTCGCTTTTTTCTTTGGAAAAAAAATAATGTCTCCATGTTTTTAAGGCTTGTACAATAGCATAAAATTCTTTATCATAAGAAGAATACTTCTTCTTAGCTTCATTTAATTTCTCAGTGAAGTATGCTATTGGTCTCTATTCCTAACTCAAAACTGCTCCAATTGCAATTCCACTAGCATCCGTTTCAACTTGAAATACTTTTTCAAAATCCGGTAAAGCTAAAACTTGTTTCTCTGTGATTTTCCCCTTCAGTAACCTAAAATTCCTGTCTGCTGCTTCTGTCCACTTGAATGGCTGATTAGTCTCCTTGATTGTTTCAAGAATTGGTGCACAAATTTGAATAAAACCTTTGATAAATTTCCTATAAAAACTTGCAAGACCATGAAAACTTCTTACCTCAACTATATTCCAAGGAATAGACCAGTTCCAAATTTCTTGGACTTTCTCTGGATCCATTTTCAACCCTTCTTTAGAAATTACAAATCCCAAGTAAATTAATTCTTCTTTCATGAAACTACATTTCTTCAAATTTATCAATAGTTTCTCTTTCTGCAGAGTTCTTAGAACCAATTTAAGATGCTCTAGATGTTCTTCTTTACTTCTACTAAAAACTAGAATATCATCAATATAAACAATAACAAACTTGCCTGCACATTCCTTCAAGACTTCATTCAATGGAAGGGAAAATTTACCAAAGTGGGAAAGGTTGTGGTCTGACTTGGTACAACAAGAGTTCTGGACAAATAACCAGGATAGAAATTCATCCAAAGCAGAGGATGAAGAAAATTTTGCATTGGTTGGAAATGTCAAGAAGGGAAAAAGTAAGAAATCTCAAACCAAACTAGAATCCAGCCAAGGGGACAAGAAGAAAGACATGTCCAAAATTAAATGTTTCAATTTTCATGAATTCGAGCATTATGCTACGAAGCGTCCACACATAAATTCCAAGAAGAAGAAATCAGGAGGAGTAATAGGTGAGGTGTTGGCGTCACATTTTGAGTTAGACTTCACCCTTATCACATGCATGGCCAACATTGTGATGGGTAGTGTGTGGTACTTGGATTCCAGCGCCTCGTTCCACATGACAAGGTGTCGAGATTTTTTCAGTGACCTGGAGGAGAAAGACCTCGAGATGCATATTGAGCTTAGGGACGATGGAAGGTATAGTGCTACTGGGATTGGTACAATAACCTTTCAGAGGGAGTCAATATCTCCACTTTTCCTCTAAGATGTCGTGCTTTTACTAGGCCTAAAGAAGAATCTAATCTTCGTAGCAGTTTTGGAAGATCGGGGTTATGATGTGATCTTCAGCAAAGGGAAAGCATTCCTGAGACACATAGCCACCGGAAAGGTGAATTAGACCGAGGATCACGTGAAGAGCTTGTACAATTTGGATGTGGAAGATTGCACTGCATTAAGCAGTAAGGCAAAGAAAGTGTAGAGTCATGATGTCGGTGAACTTTGGCACAAAAATTATGCGGAAAATAACCATTGGACTCCCTAACAGAGCACTTGAGCAACATGATGTATTCAAGGGTTTCACCTTGGGGAATGATGTGAGATCCACATTCAATGATCGAGACAAAAAAGCACATGTAGTCTTGGAAAGAATCCACTATGATGTTTGTGGACCCTTCTCGGCGACCTCCACTACCAGACACAAGTATTTTGTTATATTTATTGATGATTACTTAAGGAAGTGTTGGATCTTCTTCATGAAAAAGAAGAATGAGACATTCTCAAAGTGTGTAGAATTCAAGGCACTAGTTGAGAAAGAGACTGGAAATAACGTGAAAGCTCTCACGAGAAACAATGGAGGTGAGTATGTTTCGAATGACTTCAAGAATTTATATGCAAAAGAAGATATTCGAATAGCACTAACAACACCTCACAACCTACACCAGAATGGGGTAGCTGAGAGGAAGAATCATATCATTGTGGGAGTTATGAGAGATATGCTACATGACCAAGTCCTACCACTACATTTGTGGGTAGAGGCATGTAACACAACAATTTACTTGCAAACCTGGCGTCCTCATCAGATTATTAGTATGATTACATTGGAAGAGACCTTATAAGGGAGAAATTTGGATGTGTTTCACTTTAGGATTTTTGGAGCCTTTGTTTACTGCCATGTATCCAAAGATTCGAGGAAGAAGCTTGAGCCAACAACAGAGTTGGGAGATTTTGAGGGTTACACCGAAACTCTACACAATTACCGTGTGTAATTACCTTCCCTCAGAATGACAATTATGTGAAGGGATCTAAAGTTTTATGAGGAGAAAGTGACGCATTTCTCTCTTGAGAGGGAGCTTCAGATCCCATCAGAAGAGGAGCTTCTAGCTCCAAAGGAGGAGTCTGAAGAATTTGTGGAGCAGCCACAAATAGAGGAGTAGAGAGTGGAGACACCCACTCAAGCATAACCATCCAGAGAAGGCAGAAAAAGAACTAGGGAAGCTGATAGATTGTCGTAGGATGTGAGGGAGAATGTGGGAGCTCCTTCAAATTAGTGCAAGTAAAGGAGTTCACCCAAGAGGTACACTGGATACATGGCTCTAATAACTAAGATTGTAGAGACTGAGACATCCTCTTTTGAGGAAGTAGTAGAGCAAGCAGTTAGGGTTGATGCAATGGTGGAAGAATAAGAATACATCATGAAGAACAATGTTTGGGAAGTGGTCCCAAAAATGGCAAATAAATCAGTTGTGGGTTCGAGATGGATCTTCAAAGTTAAGCATGAAGCAGATGGAAGCATAGAGTAGTATAAGGCTAGATTTGTGGCCAAAGGATTCTCTCAAGTTGAGGGAATTGACTATGAGGAAACATTTTATCTTGTAGTAAGGTATTCATCCATTAGATTAATTCTTGCATCAGTTGCATAGATGGAGTGGAAGATCCACTAGATGGATGTAAAAAAAACATTCCTCAATGGGGTTATTGAGGAGGAGGTGTACACCAAGAAACCAGAAGGTTTTGAGACATTTGATCAATAGTCTTAGTGTGTAGACTCAAGCGAGTGTTATACGGTATCAAATAGGCACTCCGAGCTTGGTACACCAGGATCGACAGTTATCTCACAAGTTTGGACTTCATCAAAAGTGAAGTGGATGCAAAACCTCTATCATATTTTGGGAGAAGGTAAAATGTTTATCGTATGAGAAGATGATCAACTCTTGCAAGGGAATTTGAAATGAAGGACATGGATCTCATGCACTGCTTCCTCAGTTTGGAAGTGTGGCAAGGCGATGGGGAATTATTTTTGTCTCAAGGCAAGTATGTCGATGGGATACTACAAAGGTTCTGCATGGAGATTTATAAGCACATGGAGACAACTATAGTGACCAACTAGAGGAAGGAGAATGCCACTTCAAGTGAAGAGGTGGATGCCCATTTGCCAACAGTTATTGGGTTCACTATTGTAACTTGTGAACACATGGCTAGATATGTTTTATGTAGTCATCCAACTGAGCCAAGCTATGGTTAGGGAACCAAATTGTATTGGAAGGGAGCAAATCATGTTTTACAATACCTCAAAATCACTACCCAATATGGATTATGCTACAAACAAATTGAGGGAGTGAAGTTGTGTTGATTCGAAGATGTAGATTGGGAAGGGAGTCCATCTTACCGAAACAATATATCAGGTGGAATTTTCATTTTTGGGTCCCCAGCAGTTTCCTCATACAGCAGGAAGCAAAGATATGTGGCTCTCAAATCGATAGAAGCAGAATACATTGTTGCAAGTCAAGCAACATGTGAGGCGATAAGGATGAGAAATATACTTGTGGGACTATTTGGTCAGATGATGGATTCAACGGTGATCTATTGTGATATTCAAAGTTGCATTAAGCTCTCTAAGAATCTGGTATTTCATGATCGATCCAAGCATATAGATATCTAGTTTTTGGGTTGTGTTATATTCTTTCCCGATTTCATTGAGCATGGAGTCATAAAATATCTTTAGTAATCAATCACAAATAAATAGAGTAGCTGAAACAGAGCGAGGGTGAAGTAGAAGAAAACATTGATATTGTTTAACAAGCCAAAGAAAAGTATTGTAAGTAAATTCAACTCTTAATATTCTTGCAACAACAAGGAAAGAACATTCATGTGAAAACTTAGAAGGAATAACACATTAACAAAGAGGAAAACATCACCATTTATTTGACACAAGAATCCTGAAACAATATTGCCTCTGTATTTCTAAATTGATTACTTCAAAATATAGTTCACTGCTCACAATCAAAGAAAGACCTTATCTTTTGCATAATCCAACCCTTTCTAAATATTGTCACAAAATACTTATAGAGTTTCTATTGAACTAATTCGGACGTCAAAACAAATTAATTACAAAATAATGTCTACAAGATGTAGATATTTCAAAAATAGAACCAAGTAATAGGAAATCTGGACTAATTTGGATGGTATGTTCACACTTTGAGGAGAATTGTTGCTTACTATAGCTACATTTCTTCTTCTTCCATTTGCCTTCTCCACAATTTGTAGGAATCCTATTTAACCTTATTCAATGAGCTCTAGCAATTTATCCCACCGCTCTTCACTAGGAATTCATATTGAATGAAGAGATCATATTGTAGTCCTTCAATGAAAGCTTCACTTATTGTTCCTCTTACTTTAGTGAACTTGTATGTGTCTGCAACTATATTACACAACTGATCTTGATAATTTTCTAATGGAATCAATTTTCCATTAGAATCTCTTAGGGTTGGGAGTCCTTTATCTTGCAATAAACCAAAATTTTTGTTAAACCTTTTCACTTGAAGTTCTAATTCTTTTCATTTGTTCTCCAGTTGTATCATGAGGTTCTTCTTTGTTAGCACTCTCTTCACTTCCGTGATTGTCCCTATTCTATCTTGAATGTGGAGTTCTTCAAGCTCATCCTAAGTTTTGGAATTCAACATTTTAATAATTTTGTGTGCTTCTGTTGGCTGTGTTCAATCTCAATCTTTGTTTTCTCAATTGCTTCCCTGACATTATGCACTAATTCCTCTTGCTCAAATATTATATGAATTGATGACCATAACTTTGTAATATTTTCATTTTTATTATGCCATATGCTCTGCTTGGCCTCTGCCAACATTTGAGCTGTTAAAGATTGATTCTCATTTTTTTCAATTTGTTGAGTCAGTTTGAAGTTTCTCTGAACCTATGCTAGATATGCATTATCAACTTTGATTTTGTTTTCCTCAATCTTTGTCAATGTTTTTATTAACTTCTCATTCTCCTTATTTGTTAATGATAGTTCTCCCAAAGCTTTGACTAGATTTTTAGAAGAATTTGTCGTGGATGTTTCTGTTGTTTGTTGTACTTCTTGTTGTGTTGATGTACCTATAGCTGATAATTGTTCCTTCTCTTTTAACAGTGCCTCCATGTTCGTCTCCATTTTCCGAATTTGAATTTTTTGTTCAACTATTTATTTGAACAACTTTTCCTTTTCTGTCTCTAGATTAGTTATTTATTTGGCCTGGGGGTGCTTTGTGGTTGGAAGCTTGAGTTGTTTCCTCAGAGCTTGAATATCTACATCTTTATTTTTAATCATCTCCTCAGCTGATTTGATGTTACTAGGATCATATCCTAGTTTAATCACTAAATCTTCTAAAGCTTTGATCCTAGTGTCTTTGGTCAAAGATGACATTCGATTTATCTTTAGTTTTGAATGCATATTATTTATAGAGGTCTACAATTTTGAGGCAATCATGTCTAAACTTGTCAAGGGTGAATGGATCATTTCACCTACCTGTATACACAAATCAATTTGACCAATTTCATGGACCTTTTTGGTATCAAACGAAAATACTAAGGCTTTGTAGTCTTCGGCACTTTTGGAGACTGGAACTGTGGGTTCCAAAAAGGCTAATTGGAATTGTCCCTTCTTAGTGTCAAGTGTAGACAACAACCTGTGTTGAGTAGTATAAATTTTCTTCCAAAACTTTGAATATGTTGTAGCCTTGATTGCTTCATTCTTCTTCTTTATCTCCCTCTATCTGGAAAAAATGCTCTGCTATGTTGCAATCTGAGATGTAGAAGACATAGGTGATTCAATTGTCTCCTCAATGTATGGGAATGAAGTGGTGGGAATACCTGTCAAAAACATTGTGGCTTGCTCCTGTGATCTCTTTTCTTCTGAGGAATTGAATATTTATTATTTGAGCATCACTTTTAATATCAGTCTTAGTATTGGTTTTATGATCTTTCTTTCTCCTCTTGAAAACACGAAAGTCTACAGCTTGAGATCTTGAATCTATAGGAGACATACTTTCCCTTGCTCTCTTGATTTCTTTGTCCTTTGGAATAGGAGTTTGTATAGATGTTTGACTGACAATTTTCTCTTTAGCCTCCTGTAGTGTATTCTCCGTCCACTGCTCCTCATTGGCATATTGCTCTATCTCTGGTCTAGGTGTATGTGCATATGGTGTGGTTTTTTTCTTGAATATTGTATCCCTAATGGATCATAAGACCATGTGAATCTTAGCTTAAATTTCATTTTATTTAGTAACTCATACGCCTCCTTTGTTGTTGCTCTGGTATTTACAATGTAAGGCCCAACATGTGCCTTCAATTTAAATTGTGCCTTCTTTTTTCTAGATATAAAATGTAGGTCATCCATATTTAATATATGTCTTATGTATTCCAAGGCATAAATTCTTACTGGTACAGATACTGGCAATCTGTAGGGAGGAATTTCACACCCATAGATTCATATTTTTGTATAATTCTGGTAAAGATACCAGTCTCCAACTTTAGCTTATTATGTAAGATGCAAAACTTTTTTGATCTCTGGTGATATCCTTGGTATAATATCACTGCTAAGAAGACACAAGGATGTATGCAAACACTGATCTACAAAACTACTGAATGAATATTCTTCTAAATTATTTATGGCTAAGGAAGTCCAGTGAATGACTGATAGTGGACTTCCATGTTCATCCACCTTTTGTAACTGGAACTTGAACCTATATGCTTGGTAAAACAACATCAAATATATTAGGACTAACTAGTGTTTGGATGCACCTTTAGCCTTAAATTTCATAAATTGCTCATGAATAACATCTACTAGGTATTGACTGTAGTTGAAAATGACTAATGGCTTCTGACCAATTGAAAATGCTGACAAAAACCATAACGCTACTTCATCTACCCATTGGTCTGTGGGATAACCTAATAGGCAAGTAACCATGGAAATAACTTGTCTTGAAATTTCAGAGAAAAGAGAAGCAGAGTATGAGGGATTATTTCTAGGAAATTCAAAATTCTCAGGCAGAAAACGTTCAAAATATGGGCTCGGTGGGGAAGGTAAGATTTTGGTATATTTCCATGAGTGCATCAGTGGAAAATGGGTGTAAAGAAGTTTGGGAATTAATCTGAAGGGGTTAACAGATAGCTTCTGGGGTAATTAAGAATAAGATTTCATTGTTTTGAGAAATTACCACTTTCTCACTGGGGAGGTACCTAAGATGACACCATGTAACGAACTCTAGGAAAATATGAGTCCAGGGAAAGGTAAACTGAGGTAAAAACAATTCCTAAATACTTAAATCATCACTATTGTCTAAAAAAAAATTATTCACCCAATTATGAAGCTCACATAAATCAAATTCACACTGAGATTTTGCTATCTTATATTGTGTGTCAACCAAATGCAATTCATTTTAAATTAATAGAGGGTAAGACAGGACTCTCGATGACCAATTTCGCTTTTCCCTTATGTGACGACATTTCAGATTGTAAAGAGCCTCAAGGGAAATTACATGATTTTTACTTGATTGATAATAGAAGAGGAGGGCGATTATAGAGGGCATTGTTACAATTGAACAATCTCTAGACGTGAACTTGCACTAATATAATGAAATGGAAAAGGGAGAAATGATGGGAAACATGGGATTTTTAAAGTGAAAAGGGAAAGAAAATTAACGTCAAAATTATTGTTTTTGGAGTGTTGCAATTAATGGTTTAAACATTGGTGGGGGTTAATGACCAACGTATATATGACTGTTGGCGGGAAATTTGGCCAACAGTAATGTGACGTAAGGGGGGGAGGTGACGTGGACGGATGTGGTCATGTGGCGTGGACGGATGTGGTGGGGTTGCGTAGACAGACATGGTGGTGTGGCGTGGTAGAATATGGTGGTGCACTATGAGTGGAGTGGGAGCGGGGGAAAGTGGAAGCGGGAGATGGTTTTCAAGGGGGGTTGGATGATAAGTGGTAAGAGAGGAGAGGCCCTTGAAATGCTGGTGGGCCACCACGTGGTCGATAGTGGTTTCAATCAAACCACTTTTCGGACCACCCTCTTCATTAACCTTCGAGAGGTCGAGGGGCGAACATCATTCCTTGCCATTGATTTTGGTAGGGACAATCTCATTCATCCAAAAGCACCAATTCATTTTTGCAAAACATCAAAACATCATGTTGATTTTTATTCACCATTTAAATCATACTTTCGCTAATTTAATCAAGATTTAAGGATAATAAACAAAACAACTTACGTGACATTTTTGCTAGCGCGCCCTTTTGAGGATTATATTTCATTCATTTTTCTTTTAGTACTTTTCTTTTATTCCTCTCTTCATTTTTTTCTCTATTTTTCTTTCTTTTTCATTTTCTACCTTTTCTATTTTTCTATTTTTATTTTTCTTTCTCCTTTTTCTGTTTTTCTTTTTCAATTTTTCTTATTTTTCTTTTTAACAGCTAAACTACTGAAAATGAAAAATAATTTACAACATCCCACCAGGATAAATGGCTGGATAATCATAGCTTGATCAGTGTATTTATAGGACCCTAACAACGTCTTCCCTCCATATGTTTGCTTTCCCTTTGAGACTGAAAATAACTAGTATGGCCTTCATGTTCTATGTATAGTCATGCATCTCAAAGAACTTCTTCATTCCAAGTGACGCATGAGGCTTATGAAATCAAGGTTATTGTCTTAAAAATAGACTATTGGTTACTTTATAACCAATCAGATGCATTATAGCGGATTTTTTACGTGCCTTACCTTACACTGAGGGTCCTACTTTTCCCTTAAATATGACGGTCGGTCCCACGTTGACTTCCCTTTAGAAACAACGCTTCACTCTACGTCGTTAATCTCTTCTCTCCAGATCTAACGGTCATCACTCACCCCAATCAACAAAACAATCTGTTGATCCTACACCGTTTATCAAAGTGTGTTGGATCCAATGGTTCACAATGATATCGGCCGGGGAACTTGCGCAACACTTACCCACCCTATGGAGCTGATAAGGATTATAAATCCTTGATCTATAATTCTTCGGGTCTGTTTTTGGAATTAAAGTCTGATCACTTGATGACCTGATATCCGTTGGATAACAGAGGCCATCAAATCCTATGGACCTCGGTTCTTCAACTAGCACATGGGTTAAAAACAGGCCTAACCTCTACCGTTGACCTTTACCCAAAAGTTTGAAATTGAGATCAACAGATAGAAGTGAGTGCGGGTCTTCAATCACGATCAAGAATTTTTGTACTCTCCTACCTTGCAGTTGATACTAAATGACCGTGATTAACACATCAACACTGAGATTTACAATTAAAGTGAAAACAAACAAAATACCCGGTTAAATTTCAAAACGCAGATGCACATAGTTAAACGAGAGTCTTCACCAAGATTAACACAGAGTTGCACATTGAATCAATTTCTTCAATATAATAGTAGTTACAGAGTCTTGCCCCTATCGGCTCAATTACAGCAATTTATCTGACCTCTATCTCAATCTCAAAACACTATCTATCACTCAACTCTCACCTCTCACTCAATTCTCGATCATCTCAGCTAATCCCTTTCCATTACAATTTCTTCTCTTTTATGAGTCAAATCCTATTCTAACTGTACTAACAACTCGATATCTATTTTAATCAATCTAACAATCAAATCTCTATTTTTAAGCTCTATTACACACCTATGCTAACAACTTATCCCTTAGTCTAAAATAAGACAATTTCCTAATTATTACAAAAATGAAATAAATATCATTTTCAGGATATCCAACCCTCTCTACCAAAACTGACTTTTGACCACTCAGGTCAGTGAAATTCAACTCATTTAGCCACAACATGTGAACAAACCATCACATTGTTGGCTAAGTCCAGATGCTCCTGCATTAGACTCCTGGGGAAGAAGACTTTCAGGGTTTGCTCCATACTTCTGTAACTTTGTTGTTTTCAACCAACTAGCATCCTCCACTGGCTGTCCTTTCCATTTGACTAGATATTGAAAATAAATCTATCATCTAGTTCTTTTGGATACTCTTTTCTCCAAAACAACTTCCACCTCTTTCTTAACTGTCTTTGGCATTTGTTCTTCCCAGTTCAAAGTTTGAACTTCATCTTCTGTAGTTTCCTCCTATAGATCTGTCTTTGTATCTTTGTATGGATACAAATATGCAACATTGAATATAGGTGATATTCCAATCCCTTCTAGCAATTCAATTTCATAAGCATTAGTTGAAAACTTTCTTACAATTCTACATGGTCCTATATTTTTCATTTTTAGTTTATTGTAAGTCTTAGCAGGAAATCTTTCTTTTCTCAAATACACCATAACTAAATCTCCCACTTGGAATTCTTTCTCTCTTCTTTTCATATCTACTCTATGTTTGTATTTGCTACTGCTTTCCTGCAATCTACCTTTGACATCTTCTTGTAGTCTCTGCATCTACTCTGCAAACTCTTCAGCTTTTGCACTTCTCGTCTCCTATTTACACAAACTTCTAAGCTCATACACACCCCTTAGATTCATCCCAAAAACAATCTGAAATGGACTCATTCCAGTACTTCGGTTTGGAGTGTCGTTATAAGCAAACTCGGCCTGAGCTAGTGCTAAATCCCACTGATTAGGATTTTGATACACTGAACTTCTCAATATGTTTCCCAAGCTTCCGTTTACCACTTTGGTATGTCCATCTGTTCGAGGATGGTATGCTGAACTGAAACTGAGGGTAGCACCTAGTTTCTTCCAAAGAGTTCTCCATAAATGTCCTACAAAATGCAATGAAATGTGCCATCTTGGAAAATCTATCTACCACAACATAAACAGAATCATTCCCCATTTGATTTTTAAGTAACCCAAAACAAAATCCATGCTAACTACATCCCATGGTCGGTCTGGTATTGGTAATGGCTGGTACAATCTTGTATTTTGGCTTCTCCCTTTAGCATGCTAACATATCCTACACTTCTCAACAAATCTCTTAACATCAATTTGCATCTTTGGCCAATAGTAAAAAGTATTCACCTGAGCAAAGGTTTTGTCTTGTCCAAAGTGACCAGATAATCCTCCACTGTGTTTCTCCTTTATTATGTTTTCCCTCATAGAACATTTGGGAATGCACAACTTGTTGCCTTTAAACAATAAACCTCCTCAGATAAGATAATCTAACCACTGACTTCTGTTATGAGCTATTAGATTTTGTACTGTTGTATAAATATCTTTGAAATATGCATCATCTTTATACATTTCAACCATTTCTTCCAATACTACTACACCAACTCTTAATTCTTGCACAATGAAATTTACCCTGCTTAAAGCATCAACAACTTTGTTCAACTTACCACTGGTGTGTTTTATCACAAACGTAAAGCTCTATAAAAACTCTACCCACTTGGCATGTTTCTGGTTCAATTTTGGTTGGTTGTTTATGAACTGTAATGCATGATTGTCATAATACAATATAAATTCCTTTGGTAGCAAATAATGTCTCTAGTTTTTTAAGGCTTGTACAATAGCATAAAATTATTTATCATAAGAAGAATACTTCTTCTTAGCTTCATTTAATTTCTCACTGAATTATGCTATTGGTCTGTGTTCCTGACTCAAAACTGCTCCAATTACAGTTGCACTAGCATCTGTTTCAACTTGAAATACTTTTTCAAAATCAGGTAAAGCTAAAACTAGTTTTGATAGGGAGAGCGATGGAGGCGTCTCATGGACTTAGGGTTTCAGAAGGTAGTTTTTGCGCCGTCGCGGTCCCAAAAGATCTGATCTGTCTTGGATCGGCCAGATGCCTGGCCGCTGGATACTCTGAGCTCTTTGTCTCCTTTTGGTCCTGGACCGGATCTGCTGATGAAAAGGTTTTTCATGTTTCGAACCTTAACAAACCACGACCGGTGCGCTTTTCCTCCTTCAGGGTGCAGGTAGATTACCTCAGGGCGGCACCAGAAATCTTTTGTCTGGAGATTTTTACTCCAAAACAAGCGGTCTTTATCCTGCTTCGCCTTGTTACGTCTCATACGAGAGCGCTCTACACAGGCATGGAAAATCTACCTGCGACTATGGAGAAAAGAGGAGTATGACAGCCCCCATGCCCCATCTTGGTTCGTCGTGTTTTCAATCTGTCGATCTAGGGCAGATTTTAAATGGAAGAGCCTTACATCAAGCATGGGATGGGAGTAGGGACCTGGTTCCACGGTGTCTTGAGGTTCCTATGATCTCTCCAGTGCAGATCTTCAATAGAGGGCTCGAAGTCCATGTCATGCAAATGAGTGATAGCCCCAATAGGAGTCCCGATCTAGGAAATGGCATACCAGATCAGACCAAACACTGTAGAACCGGGGTGGATCTATCAGATCTGGCCAGATCCAGACAGAAGCAAAATGGGTTTTTGCCAAATCCAGAAAACAACTCCGAAAAATGGGATTTAATCAAGACAGACACAGCGGATCTGAAGCAAATCTTCATCAGATCAACAGAAGGTAGACACTTTTGTATGCAGATCTGGGAACGGATGAGTATTCTGGAGTTAAAAAAAGAGATCCAGGACAAATTCGGAATTCCAACTGCTTTGCAAATCCTTTTATTTTCAGGGTTTTGTATGCAGGATCAACACACACTCCAGCATTACAGGGTTGCAAAGGACTCAACTATCATACTCAATTACCGATTGCGAGGTGGATCTAAGGGATCTACCTCAAAACCTACAAGCACATACCGCGATGCAGCCAAAGGGAAAGAGCCTCCAAAGGGGAAAGAATCTACAGTTGTAAATGCACCTCCAGGGCAGTATATCGTGGATCAAGCGCCAGAGAGTCCCTCTATCTCTCTGGATTTACCAGAGGTAAAGTACATATTCTCAGATCTACAGAAAAATGTTGTTATCTGTCGATTTAACGGTTTCTGGCCTAGAACCGATGCATTGTACCAATGGATTCACACGGTCTGGACAAAAAACTACCAAATTCACCTATGCTCTAAGGGTTTCTTCATAGTAACTTTCCTCGTAGAAGAAGAAAAGGAAAAAAAATTCAACGAAGGGCCATGGTTTTGGGGCAGTGCGGGACTGTTTGTTACCCCATGGTTCCCGGAGTTTGATGCCAATACTATGGTGGTATCAAGGATGCCAGTATGGGTAAGGCTGCATACTCTTCCGATACATTTCTGGCACGCCAAGGCCTTATTAGTTATAGGGAATACCCTTGGAATAACGTTAAAGATTGATAAAGAGAGACACATAAAAGGAATCTTTACTTTTGCTAGAATATGTGTTGAGGTAGATCTTAGCCAAGGTTTACCTGAAAGCATCATTCTGAACTTCAATAACTCACAGTGGAAACAAACTTTGGACTATGAGAATACAGCCTTCAGATGCAGGGGATGTCAACAAACAGGTCATTTGTACAATGCATGCAAAAGCCTCAACAAGAGTAAACCACAACAAAGGAAGCCCAAAGGATGGCAGAACATAGATGACGTTGCAAAGAAGAGAGCCGCGGAAAGGAAAGCCTCTTCAACACCAGAAGCTGAAGAATCAGAAGCTGAAGAATCAGAAACGGAAGAGGATGATACCATCATAGAGGAAGCGGAAAAAGGGAATCAGAAGGAAAACATATCAGACAACAAGGCTCCACAACAGGCAGAGACCCATCAAAATCAGGTAGAGATGACAAACATAAATCAAAATATGGGAGGCAACAAACGGCAACATCACTCAGATACTTCAGACTCAGAGAAAGAAACAGGTCCGCAGAATGCAGAAACTCAGTTAGTCATTGCTTCGACCATGCCCACTCAAGGAGAGTGGCGTAAGGTTGAAAAGAAAAAGGGGAGAAAGACTTGAAGCGTGAGTTTTACTCACTGCCGGAATTCAGTTTTTCCCCATTTTTCTTATCTCTCTCCTCTTTCTCTTTTCTTTTTGCACGTTAGTCTTCTAACGGTGTGTAATCACTCGAGCCCATGTGGTATTTTACGGAATGCTTCATTGCATCTACAGGTGTAACTTTTCATTAATTCTTTAATAAAAGGTTACCGTTTTTTCCTTTGGAAAAAAAGCTAAAACTAGTTTCTCTGTGATTTTCCTCTTCAGTAACTTCAAATTCTTGTCTCCTGCTTCTGTCCACTTGAATGGTTGATTAGTCTCCTTTATTGTTTCAAGAATTGGTGCACAAATCTCACTAAAACCTCTGATAAATTTCTTATAAAAACTTGCAAGACCATGAAAACTTCTTCCCTCAAATATATTCCTTGGAATATGCCAGTTCCAAATTGCTTGGACTTTCTCTGGATCCATTTTAAACCCTTATTTAGAAACTACATATCCCAAGTAAATTAATTCTTCTTTCATGAAACTACATTTCTTCAAATTTATCAATAGTTTCTCTTTCTGCAGAGTTTTTAAAACCAATTTAAGATGCTCTAGATGTTCTTCTTTACTTCTACTAAAAACTAGAATATCATTAAGATAAACAATAACAAACTTGCTTGCATATTCCTTCAAGACTTCATTCATCAATCTCATGAACATGCTAGGTGCATTAGTGAGTCCAAAAGGCATCACTAACCACTCATACAACCCACTGTTTGTTTTAAATGCAATCTTCCATTCATCTCCTTCTCTAATTCTTATTTGATGATATCCACTCTTCAGATCTATTTTAGTAAAATACTTTG
>APFE031631667.1:0-12955 GCA_000404065.3 Pinus taeda
ACACATATCTGACACACATCTACGTGGCATTTGATATGGCCGTTGATTTGCATAGTGGGAACAGGACGTGAGTGGAATATTGTCTGACACACATCTACGTGGCATTTGATATAACTGTAGATTTGATCGCGAGGTGGCTTTTGAGCTGCTCATGTTTCAAAAAGCATCCCTCCGGATAAGTTCATAAAGTTTACCTCCTTTACCCTGTGCCTGGCCACTGTACTGGCCAGTTTCCTGGCGATAAGAGGTCGCGAGTTCGATCAGTGGCACGAGAAGAAGAGTAGTATAATCAGTCGGTACTCTACAGTACCCCAATTTTTCCATACTTTTTGCTATTAGTTCTACTGCCCTGTGCCTCAAACATCTCTTCTCCGCCCCTGTAAATGTTGGTTGCTCTGGTCTTGCTTTGGTTTTCTTGACATGCTCCGCTTTACGTCTCTTTTTTCTCTCTTCTTTTCTGCAATCGTTTGGTTGATCTGATCTTTCACCATTCTTTTCTTCTTTTCTGTAATCGTTTGGTTGATCTGATCTTTCACCATTCTTTTCTTCTTTTCTGTAATCGTTGGTTGATCTGATCTTTCACCATTCTTTTCTGTTTTGTTGATGGCCGGCCAAATGATATTTTTTGTTATGTCTGTCTGTGTTACGTTTTGTTTATTTTTTGTGTTTATTTTTGTTATGAGAAGAGAATAAGCAATGCTTAATGGATATGGATATGGAAGCAAGTTCTTATGGACATGGATGCTGCTGCTTAATGGGAGGAATTTATGCTTTAACCCCTTTTGGACTTTCAAGTATTCCTAGAACTTGTTTCCTGATTAAGATAATGGATCGAGACTATATACTTTGAAATATTGTTTTAGGTTTGAAATATAATTATAGGCTTCTGATATCTTTATATTATGTTGTTGTTGTTTTTGTATTATCATTATTTACTTTTGAATCATCTCCAATAACTTAGTCCAGGGAACATAGCTAGTTTCTCATAGATATCAATCAATTCTGAGATTTTGATTTGAGTTTTGCTTAATTCTCACAGTTTAAAAAAATTATGTTATCGTTATTTACTGCTGCATTCTCTCCAATAGCTTAGTCCAGAGAACAGAGCTAGTTTAAATTCACTTAAATCTCATAGATATAGTGAAAAAAATTGTACTAACGTTATTTACTTTTGGATACTGTTCCATTCTAGTCCATAGAACAGATAAAGAATTGGACAGAATGTTATCACGACACTTGGAACTTAATCTGGAATTTTTCTCTTGGGATACGTGTTTCAAATCTTCAGCGCACTAATTGTGAAAAGGTCAAAACTACCTGTGGCAAAATTAAAATAGAGTTGTTCCATATTGAATAGAATTCAAGAACTTATAGCCTTCTTCTTGAAGATTGTTAGATCCTTTATGGTTGCATTAAGAACAAATAGTAACATGTCTTGAAAATTGTGGTCCAAATATTCTGAATTATCAATTGTCAATGTCTTGCTTAACATGTTGATCTCATTAGAAATCTTAGTTTAAAAAAATAATTTAAAATTGAATAGAATTCAAAAAACTTGCAACCTTCTTCTTGAAGCTACTAACAGGTTTGTATTACGAAAATATATTTTTTATCCCGTTTTTGTTTCTTTTTGTTATGAGAACAGAAGAAACAATGCTCGCTGAGAGATGTCTGGGATGGATATGGATGTTGCTGCTCAGTGGGAGGAATTACTGCTCTCATAGATGTGCAATTTCATTCACCGGCTTTGGACTTACAGGTATTTCGAAACTTGCTTCTGATCAGGATAATGGATCGATACTATATGCATTGAATTATTGTTTTCTGTTGAAAATAATGGATAGCCTTTAATATCTTTATGTTCTGGTCGGTATCTATTATATTTTTATGATAAATTTTATATTTATAATATGTGTTCATCGTAAGAATGAGTTTAAAGTTATTTCTCATGGATGTAGAAAAAATATTATTTGTATTTGAGTTATTTACCAGTTACCACTGAAACTTATTTATATGTATATTTTTTGTAGTAATGTACCCATTTAAATCTTCCTAATATTCATAGACGTAGCGAAAGAGAATTTGTATTACCAATATTTACTTATGGATCTCGCCAATAGCTGAGTCCAAAGAACAGAAACTGAAATGTTTGGATAGATAAGGAATCCAGAACTTAGTTTAGAATGTTTTCTTTGGGATTCGTGGTTGAAATCCTCCACGTAGGAATTGCCGATGTCCCGCTTTACAAGTCTGATCCTGATGCATGAGTGTCTCTGTGACTCTGTGCCTGGGAATCTGATGCATGAGTGTCTCTGTGCCTGTGCATGAATCTTTCTTTGCCTGTCTGATGCATGTCTGTGCCTGTGCATGAATCTTTCTGTGCCTGTCGGATGCATGTCTGTGCCTGTGCATTAATCTTTGTGTGCCTGTCTGATGCATGTCTGTGCCTGTGCATGAATCTTCGTGTGCCTCTGAATCTGAGAAGCGTGAGTGTGAGTCTTTTTGCTTCCCAACGTCAAAGGAAGGGCGGTCCAGCAACTGAACAGTCATGACTCTCTCTCAATACAACAGTCACGAATCTTTCTGTGCCTCTGAATCTGAATCGCGTGAGTATGAATCTATTCGCTTCCCAACGTCAAAGGAAGGGCGTTCCAGCAAACTGAACAGTCACGGCTCTCTCTAAATAATGGCTTATTTTAATTTCAGGTACATACTCTCATTAATTCATTTGTGCTCTGTCTGTAACATGTTTTTAATTCATTTCCGCCATTTTAATGCATGCATGTCGTCTATCTCAAATCTGATGCAGGGTATTCAAGAGGTTCGATAGAAAACAACCTCCAATGGAAGAGTTCGTAAAGCATAATGAATTGCGAGGGATTCAATTACAATTACACAGGTACCCCAGTCCCTTCATTTCAGATTTCTTTACGTTCATTTATTCCTAGTCAAACCACAACCAGAATAATTACACAGGTACCCCAGTCCCTTCATGTCAGATTTCATTTCAGATTTCTTTGCGTTCATTTCTTCCTAGTCAAACCACAACAAGAATAACCTATATTTTTTATTTTTCTTTAGGTTAATTCTTTCTTTCAGCCCTGTAATGATGGAAATTGAAATGCCTGAAGGAGCTCTGTAATGAGTATTCACTTTTAATTGAGTGAAACCCAAATGTCAAACTAACGCTGTAATGAGTAATTTTGTAATTCCTTTTTCAGCTCGGTAATGATGGAAATTGAAATGTAGAAGGAGCTCTGTGATGAGTATTCACTTTTAATTGAGTGAAACTCAAATGTCAAACAAACACTTAGGCTAGGCTAGGCTAAGCTAGGCTAAGCCAACATACAATAAGGTAGTTTAGAGTAGGTTTGGATAGGGTAGGTCTAGGCTAGGACAGGGTATGGTAGGTTATGTTATATTAGAATATGGTTGTCTAGTATTAGGTTAGGTATATATTAAATTAGGGTAGCATACGCTAGGCCACACTAGAGTGGGCGAGGCTATAACAGGCTAGGTTAGGCTATGAAAGAGTAGAGTAGGCTAGAGTAGGCTAGGCTAGAGTAGGTTAGGCTAGGCAAGGTTAGGTTGTGCTATAATAAGCTAGGCTAGCTTAGGCTGAAGTAGGCTAGGCTAAGCGAGGGTAGGTTAGAGTAGGCTAAGCTAGAGTTGGCCAGACTAGGGTAGGGTAAGCTAGGGTAGGCTAGAG
Source organism: Pinus taeda (assembly GCA_000404065.3). NCBI lineage: Eukaryota > Viridiplantae > Streptophyta > Pinopsida > Pinales > Pinaceae > Pinus > Pinus taeda. Next base: position 3,710 of record APFE031631667.1, read on the forward strand.
TAGGCTAGGCTAGGCTAGGGTACGATAGGGTAGGCTAGTGTAGGTTAGAGTAGGATAATCTAGAGTAGGTTAGGCTAGGCTAGGCTAGGATAGATTAGGCTAAGGTAGGTTAGGCTAGAGTAGGCTACGTTAGGCAAGAGTAGGTTATGCTATGCTAGAGTAGAGTAGGCTAGGCTAGACTAAGCTAGGCTAGAGTATGATATGGTAGGTTAGCGTAGGCTAGAGTAGGCTAGGCTAGGATAGATTAGGCAAAGGTAGGATAGAGTAGGTTTGGCTAGAGTGGGCCGGCTAGGGTAGGCTAGGCTAGAGTAGGCTAGGCTAGGATATATTAGGCTAAGCTAGGCTAGGTTAGGGTAGGTTAGAGTAGTCTACGCTAGGCAAGAGTAGGCTAGGCTAGGAAAGAGTAGGCTATGCAAGGCTAGAAAGAGTAGGCTAGGCTAGGCTAGAGTACGATAGGGTAGGCTAGAGTAGGCTAGGCTAGGCTATACTAGGATAGGATAGATTAGGCTAAGGTAGGCTAGGCTAGGTAGGCTAGAGTAGGCTAGGCTAGGCTAGGCTAGGCAAGACTAGGTTAAGCTAGGCTAGAGTAGGCTAGGAAATAGTAGGCTAGGCTAGGCTAGGATAGATTAGGCTAAGGTAGGTTAGGCTAGAGTAGGCTATGTTAGGCAAGAGTAGGTTATGCTATGCTAGAGTAGAGTAGGCTAGGCTAGACTGAGCTAGGCTAGAGTATGATATGGTAGGTTAGCGTAGGCTAGAGTAGGCTAAGCTAGAGTAGGTTAGGCTAGGATAGAATAGGCAAAGTTAGGCTAGAGTAGGCTTGGCTAGAGTGGGCCGGCTAGGGTAGGCTAGGCTAGAGTAGGCTAGGCTAGGATATATTAGGCTAAGCTAGGCTAGGTTAGGGTAGGTTAGAGTAGTCTACGCTAGGCAAGAGTAGGCTAGGCTAGGAAAGAGTAGGCTATGCAAGGCTAGAATAGAGTAGGCTAGGCTAGGCTAGAGTACGATAGGGTAGGCTAGAGTAGGCTAGGCTAGGCTAGACTAGGATAGGATAAATTAGGCTAAGGTAGGCTAGGCTAGGTAGGCTAGAGTAGGCTAGGCTAGGCTAGGCTAGGCAAGACTAGGTTAAGCTAGGCTAGAGTAGGCTAGGAAATAGTAGGTTAGGTTAGAGTAAGCTAAGCTATAGTAGGCTAGGGTAGGCTAACCTAGGGTAAGCTAAAGTACGCTAGACTAGAGTAGGTTAGGCCAAAGTAGGCTAGGCTAGCAGGCTATGCTAGGTTAGGCTGGTACACTAGAATAGGTTAGGTGAACCTAGAGTAGGCTAGACAAGAGTAGCTTAGGCTAGAGTAGGCTACGATAGAGTAAGTTAGGCTACGCTAAGTTAAAGAGGCTAATCTAGGCTAGGCTAAAGTTCGCTAGGCTAGGGTAGAGTAGGTTATGTTAGGCCAGGCTACAATACGCTGGGGTAGGATAAATCAGGCTATGCTAGAGTAGGCTTAGCTAGGCTAGGCTAGACTATGTTAGGTAGGCTATGCTGGGCTAGGCTAGAGTAGGCAAACCTAGGGGAGGCTAGGGTAAGCTAGAGTTGGCTAAGCTATGGTAGGGTAGGGTAGGCTAGGCTAGGCTAGAGTAGGCTAGGCTAGGAAAGATTAGGCTAAGGTAGGCTAGAGTAGGCTAGGCTAGAGTGGGTCGGGCTAGAGTAGGGTAGGCAAGGCTAGGCCAGAGTAGGCTAGGCTAGGCTAGGCTAGGATAGGATAGATTAGGCAAAGCTAGGTTAGGCTAGGGTAGGCTAGAGTAACCTAGGCTAGGCAAGAGTAGGGTAGGCTAGGTTAGGCAAGAGTAGGTTAGGCTATGCTAGAGCAGAGTAGGCTAGGGTAGGCTAGGGTAGGCTAGAGTACGATAGGGTAAGCTAGGGTAAGCTAGAGTATTCTAAGCTAGAGTAGGCTAGGCTAGGCTAGGCTAGGATATGATATATTAGGCTAAGGTAGGCTAGGCTAGGCTAGGCTAGAGTAGGTTAGGGTAGGCCAGAGTAGGCTAGGGTAGGCTAGAGTAGGCTAAGAAAGAGTAGGTTAGGTTAGAGTAGGCTAAGCTATAGTAGGCTAGTAGGCTAGGCTAGGTTAGGATGGTACACTAGAATAGGATAGGTAAACATAGAGTAGGCTAGACAAGAGTAGGTTAGGCTAGAGTAGGCTAGGGTAGAGTAAGTTAGGTTAGGCTAAGCTAAAGTAGGCTAGTCTAGGCTAGGCTAAAGTTTGCTAGGCTAGGGTAGAGTAGGTTACGTTAGGCTAGGCTACAATATGTTAGGGTAGGTTATGCTAGAGTAGGATAAGCTAGGCTATGCTAGAGTAGGATTGGCTAGGCTAGGCTAGACTACGCTAGGGCAGGTTATGCTAGAGTAGGATAAGCTTGGTTGTGCTAGAGTAGGCTTGGCTAGGCTAGGCTAGACTATGTTAGGTAGGCTATGCTAGGTGAGGTCAGGCTAAACTAGGCTTGGCTATGCTAGAGTAGGCTAACCTAGGGTAGGCTAGAGTTAGCTAAGCTATGGTAGGGTATGCTAGGTTAGGCTAGAGTAGGCTAAGGAAGGCTATGTCAGAGTAGCCTAGAGTAGGCTAGGCTAGGGTTAAGTAGACTAGGTTAGGGTAGGGTAGCCTATAGTAGGGCAAACTAGAGTAGGCTAGTATAAGCTAGGTTAGGCTAGGTTAGGTTGGTAGGCTAGATTAGGCTAGCCTACATCCTAGAGTAGGGTAGACTAGAGTAGGCTAATATAAGCTAGGTTAGTCTAGGTTAGTCTAGGTTAGGTTGGTAGGTTAGAATAGGCTAGGCTAGTTTAGGTTAGGCTAGGGTAGCCTATAGTAGGGTAGCCTAGAGTAGGTTAGTGTAATATAGGATAGGCTAGGCTAGGTTGGTAGGCTAGAGTAGACTAGGCTAGGCTAGGATAGGGTAGCCTAGGGTAGCCTAGGGTAGCCTAGGGTAGGATAGGCTAAACTAGGCTAGGCTAGGTTGGTACGCTAGAGTAGGGCAGGCTAGGCTACGTTAGTAGGCTAGAGTAGGCTAGGCTAGACTCGAATATGTTAGGTTAAACTAGGCTAGGCTAGGCGAGAGTACGCTATGCCAGAGTAAGCTAGGCTAGGTTAGGATAAAGTGGGGTATGTTGGGTTAGAGTAGGATAGGTTAGGCAAGGCTATGCCAAATTACGCTAGGCTATGGTAAGCTAGGCTAGGGTAGAGTAGGCTAGGCTAGGTTAGACTATTGTAAGCTAGAATAGGGTAGAATAGGTTAGGCCACACTGGCCTAGGCTAGAGTAGGCTTGGCTAGACTAGACCAGGCTAGGTTATGCTAGGCTAGGCTAGAGTAGATTAGGCTAGAATAGGAAACAATAACCTAGGAAAGATTAGGCTAGGCTAGAGTAGGCTAGCCTAGGCTATGCTAGAATACGTTAGGCTAGGTTGGGCTCGACTAGAGTAAGCTAGGCTAGAGTAGGCTAAGATAGGCTAGGCTAATGTATGCAAGGCTAAATTAGGATAGGCTAGGGTGGGCTAGGTAGGTTAGGGTAGGCTTGGGTAGGCTAGATTAGGCTAATATAAAGTAGGTTATTCTAGGCTAGGCCAGGCTAGGCTATGTTAGGCCAAGTTATGTTAGGCTAGGCTAGGATAGAATTGGCTAGGATAGGCTAGGATAGGCTAGGTTAATCAATGCTAAAGTAGAGTAGGTCATGATAGGTTGTGCTAGGGTAGGATGGAGTAGGCCAAGTTTAAGGTAGAGTAAGTTAGGCTAGTCTAGCATAGAGTAGTCCAGAATAAGCTAGGTTAGAGTAGGATATGTCATCATAGGTTAGAGTGCAGGCTAGGCTATGATAAGCTAAAGTAGAATAAGATAGTGTCGTTTAGGCTAGAGTAGGGTAGGTTAGGATGTATTTGGCTACGTTAGAGTAAGCTAGGGTAGGTTAGGCTAGAGTAGGCTAGGATAGAGTAGGTTATGCTAGGCTACGCTAGGCTACGCTAGGCTAGATTAGGCTAAGTAAAGCATGCCATGATATAATAGGCTAGACTAGGCTATTCTAAGCTAGGGTAGGTTGGGCTAGAGTAGGCTAAAGTAGGCTAGGCTAGGCTAGAGTAGGCTTAGTTAGAGTAGGCCGAGAGATATAGTACAGTTAGAAAGAGTAGGGAATGTATGCTAAGTTAGGTTGGATTAGATAAGTTAGTCTAGAGTAGATAGGCTAGAGCAGTTTAGAGTGGGGTAGGCTAGAGTAGTTTAGAGTGGGGAAGGCTAGGATAAACTATATTATGCTTGTCTAGGCTAGGATAACAAAGGATTAGAGTAAGATAGGGTAGCCTAATCTAGGATAGGCTACGGTAAGTTGGAATAGGCTAACATATAGTAGGTTAGACTATGATAAATGACACTAGGTTATAGTAGGTTATAATAGGCAAAGTTAGGCCAAGGAAGGCTAGAGTATTCTATGGTAGGCTAGTCTAGAGTAGGTTAAGCTAGGGTATATTAAGCTAGAATAGGCTAGGATATGGTAAGCATGTGTATTCTAGAGTAGAAAAAACTAGAGTAGGGTATGATAAGACATGATAGAGTAGGTTAAGTTAACATAGGCTAGGCCAGAGAGGGACATACCAAAGTAGGATAGGCTAGGGTAGGTTAGGTTAAGATTTTCTAGGTGATCTAAGAGGGTCCTAATTAAAAGGCATAAAATTTGAAGTTCTGAAAAGCTAATGGAAATATTGCCTTGTTGAAGAGCTTGACAAGGTAATTCCAATACAACTTGAATTGTGTTGAATGGTGTTTGCATGCGAAAGATAGGAAGTTTGAATATTTTGACCAATGAGAAAAAATTTAAAGTTAAAGGGTGATGTGGCACATTCTAAAATTGACACATGTCATAGTGTGGAGATGACACATTAGTAGAGTCAACAATTGATGAGGAAAGTAAAAGTGGCAACACATGGAAACCTAGTTGGCAGATTAGGTGCTCCAATGGGGTGCTTCCACATGGCACTTCAAAACACAAAAAGCTTTAATTCGGTCAAACAGTTGACATTGATGGGGTTTTAACCCACAACTTATGGAACAACAATGCAATGAATTAACCGTCGAGCCATGACTAGAAGGTGTGATATGCAGATGATAAAGCATATGTATATGTTTTGAATGTCATGTATGATGAAAAAGGGGTGGGTGGAACTCGCCAAACTTGGCAGCTCTTCCAAACTAAAGCCTGATAAATATTCACCAATGAAGGTTGACAACTCTGTTGTATACACCACTACATAGCCACAAGATTGTATGATGATGTGGGTGGTGAAACCTATTGGTTTTATATTCATGGTATAGAATGGTTTGTTATATATTAATATTGAATGCTTGATATAATATATGAATTAGATTGGTGTTAATATATATGTATTAACAACCATATGGGTAGTCATTAAAACAAATATGCACACAAAAAAATAGATGTGTTACATTGTTTATTATTGCAAATGGTTCAAATGATTATGTTTAACATTTTGTAGTCATTACAACAAATGTGCACGCAAACCAAACAGATGTGTTACATTGTTTATTATTGCAAATGGTTCAAATGAATATGTATAACATTTCGTATCTAATTGGATGGCAATGTAACAATATGCACATGCATGGAATATTATTATTATGGGATATCGTTCGATGTAACATTCGGATAGAACATTATTATTATAATACACCGTTGGGCTTAAACACATATACATTATATGGTTACATCAATAATTTAAATATCTACCATTTTTTTATAACAAAGGGGCATAATTTCTACGAGCTCAACCTTGGGGCTGTGAACCCGCAACATAATATAAACACAAAAGATTTGAAATTGAGCGATATTGTTGTTATAATGTTTTGAGGTGCCACTCTCTTGGAGGCATGACGAGGAGATGTAGTCCACACCAAACAAATGATGTTATCAAATGGTTGTTGTGTTTCTATTCTTGACATTGTAATTGCAACTTCATTTAAATATTTCATGCTTGATTTAAGTTAATTTTTTATTTAATTTTTATCATATTCACACTTGAACATTTTTACAATTCAGGTCACTTTAAAAGGTCCTACATCAAGTGGTATCGGAAAATATTTCATGGTGATTTGTGAGTGTGCATGATAACCAGGAGATAATTAAAGCACATCGAAGGAATACTTGTTGAAAACAATCTGGAAATTGAATCAAGAAGCTTTAATCAAAGAAGAGAAATATCATCACACGAGGAAGAGAAAAATCCTTTTGGTTCTGAGAAAGAGTTTTGTAAAGCTCTCATGGTGATGAAAGCCATGGTTGATGAAATGTATCAAGAATGGAAGGAGTTTAAAGAGAGAAGTCCATAGAAAAAGGAAGTTAAATATGAATGAAATGATGCCGATCTGAAAATACTCCTCCTTCTAATCCTTCTTCGCATCCCATTCTCCTCCTCCATCTCCTCATGGAAAATCCACTTCAAAGAAGCCATTTTTGAATTTCGATATTAAATTCGACGTGTCAGTTTACGATGGTGAGTTTAATGTTGAAAAGATTGATGATTGGATTCACCAAATGAAATTATATTATTATGTACAGTAGATCATTGATGACAAGGTAAAAATTAAGTTGGCCTCACTTTGATTGGAATGTATTGCATTAATATGGTTGGAGGCTAGAATTCAGGAAGGTAACACTTTTTCCTCATGATTTGAATTTACATCAACATTCAAAAATAATTTAATCCTTTGGCACATGACTAGAAGGAAAAAATAAAATGGAAATATATGCAGTATCGTAAAGGCCAAAATGTGCAAAACTAAACAATGGAGTTTATGAAAAAGGAATTGGCTTTAAATATTCCACTTAATACATAAGACAATATTTTGAGGTATATTGGTAATTTTCTTGGGTATATCCACAATATTATTTTTCTATTGAAGCCATATAACCTAGACGAGGTTTATGTACAAGAGACCTATATTGAAGAAGGTAAACAAGGTGGTGGATTCTGTATGGAATACATTCTATCGAAATATAATAAGGACAAATGAAAAGAGCAGTGAGAGAGAACAACTTATGTGAAGAAGGGCGATGAGAAACTTTCTTGGGCCCATTACGAGAAAGAGGGACACGATGATTATCATTCTCGAAAGCTACATCTGGAGTTGAGGCCTATGTTATTTTGAGACAAGAAGGGCAAGCGAATGGTGGTAGAAATCGTTATGAAACCAGCTCAAAAAAAGATAGAAAAGAGAGATCAATGCCTTAGAATTCAGCGTCTTTGAGGGGGAAACCTCCTTTACATTACACAAATGAACAATTCTTCGATGATTAAAATGACAAAACCTCCTTTCTATATATAGGAGTCTAAGGAGTCATAATATAACCCAGCCGACCTAAGAATAATAATATAAAGCCACAAAAATAATAGTAGAGGGATTCTATGGGGCACAGTAATAAAAATATGGGGACAATAGGGGCACAACAATATTAATAAGGGATACAACTACAATAGTAATGGGGTAATCACTAGTATTATAGGGACCTAACATGCCCCTCTCCTTCAAAAAAAATGTTGTCCTCAACGCTTGAGTAGTTCTAGATGCTTCTGTATAAAATTCTCATCCTCCCATGTGGAATCTTCAACAGATAAGTTCTTCCACTTGATGAGATACTCTAAAATTGATTGATTTCGTAGCTGTCGAGTTATTGTTTCTGTGACTGCTTCCAGTTCCAATATAATTTTTCCTTCCTCGTCAAGTTCTGGAAATATTGTTTGAACTGGGAGCTTGTCGCCTATAACCTTCTTTAAACATGAAACATGGAAAACTGGGTGCACTCGAGAAGCTGCAGGAAGCTCCAATTTGTATGCCATAGTACCAATGTTTTGCAACACCTTGTACAGACCATAAATACTTTGGTGATAATTTATTATCCTTCTTAGCTTGCTTGAGGGACATTTGTTTATATGGTTGTAGTCGTAGGAATACCCAATCACCTACATCAAAACTTCTTTCACTGTGATGTTGATCTCCCTGTTGTTTCATTCTATTTTGTGCCAACACGAGGTTATCCTTAAGAGTTGGAGGACTTGTTGTTGATGTTCAATGTGATGTTCCACTGCTTGAACCTGAATTTTCTCTTAAATATGATGTGATGGATGGTGGCTGATATCCATAAAGAGCCATAAATGGGGTCATTTTTGTTGTTGTATGGAAGGAAGTGTTATACCACCATTTAGATAGAGGCAACCATTTGACCCATTGTGTTTGTTTATCAAATACAAAACAACGAAGATATCCTTCCAAACATTTGTTTACTATCTTAGTTTACCCATCAGATTGAGGATGATAAGATGAGCTATGAGCTAAATGGGTACCAAGGCAAGAAAATAATTATGTCCAAAAAATTCTAGTGAAAATGGGATCTCTGTCACTTACAATAATCTTTGGATCTCCATGTAGCATTTGAATTGTTGCCATAAATGTAGTAGAAACTGTACTTGGTAAGTCTGTCAACTACCACCATGATGACACTCTTTCCCTCAGACTTGGGTAAACCTGTGATAAAATCCATTGAAACCTCCCCCAACGTTGGCTTGGAATGGATAAAGGTTGTAATAGACCAAGGGTCTTAATTGTTTCAACTTTATTTTGTTGGCAAATCAAACATTCCGCTACAAACTTTTGAATATCCAAAATAAGGCCATCCCAAAAAAATTCCTTCTTAACCCTGTGGTAAGTTTTTAAAAATCCGGAGTGCCCTCCTAAGGGAGAAGTGTGCAATTCCATAAGAATCTTTTGTTTGAGTTGGGAATTCTTACATAGGTATAAGCGATCTTTGTACCATAATGAATCATTTTTCCAGTTAAATGTATTAGATGTATTGGGATCTTGTTGTAACTTTCGAATGAGTGCCCACACTTCTTCTTCATTCTTCCATTCCTCCCTTGCTTTGTTTATCCAATCTGGTTGGATAATAGAAATCGCGCACAACAATGCTTCCACATCCTCATCATTTCTTAAGAGTGCATCTGCCACAACATTTTACTTCCCTTTTTTGTAGATGATTTCAAAGTCATAACCCAATATCTTTGTGACCCATTTTTGTTGCTATTCAGAGGATAATCTTTGTTCTAAAAAGTATTTAAGAGTATCATGATCCATTTTTACCTTGAAGTGTCTTCCCATTAGGTAGGGTCATCATTTCTTAAGTGCATGTAGTATTGCCAACATTTCCTTCTCATA
>APFE031631670.1:637-120237 GCA_000404065.3 Pinus taeda
GGTCCATGGTATTGGATGCTTCAGCATGTATAAATATGTATTGTAACATTGAAAGGAATATAATGAAAAATCAAGCTGGTAGTCTCAGTTTTGAGATCCAATGGGAAATCTCTGTGTATATGTGTTTTATGTGTTATGCTCTCACATTTTTATTTTTCCTGTGATTTAGAATTCGTATGTAGGTAATTTCTGCACGGGGTTAAAACCTACAATAGATCCACCACTGTAGAGTGATGCAGGAGACCATAATCAAACATCTATTCAGCTATCACATCCTCCCAACATCACTTTGCTTAATTTTCATGCAAATTTGGTTGTGAGTCCATCAAGTTGTCATATGAATTTTGTTCCACAACCTCCATATTCATACTCGGCTAATCTTCTGGATGATACTGTCTTGTGTTCTTCCATTCTGGATTCTACACTTATTATGAGAAAGGATCAAGCCATCATAGGAGTTGGTGTTGCACAACCAACATGTGTTGTCATTCATGAAGAGTATGATTGGGAGCTTAAGCATCAACACTCGACAAAGGATGAGTCCCTTCCATCTAAACCCACTCCATTCTTTCTTGGCATTTTTGGTGAACCTGCCATCCATGGTTTCGCATGTGTATCTTCATCTACAGATGCACCAATTATTAATCTTTCGCAGGACACACCAGATGTGACTCCATCATTTGACAATGGAGAGGATAAACTATTCATTGAAAATCCACTTGATTTTTCATCTACCTTTTTTCTGAAACACAAAGGATGAATTTGTTCACTTCTCATCTACCCCTTTGTTTGATTCATTAGATCATGAGGATGCTGATGAAATAATTGATTTTTCTGATTGTGGTTGTCGTGATCCATTCACTCCCATATTCGATCACAATCATGATTCTATTGCGGTTGATTGTTTGAAGCCACTAGTTTAAGATGAACTAGCTCATGATGAAGTTGAAACCCCCCAGACTAGCAATGCACTTCAACCCGAGTTGATAGTTATGTCAGGCCCTCATTGTCCTCAGGTTGGTTTCACTTCCAATCAAGAAATTTTTCAATCAGCCAATGCTCCTCCTCACTCATCTATATTCATTTAAGATCAATATCACACATAGATCATGCTTCCTCCACACAAAATGCACGATCCCATTGCTCATGCATTGGAGGAATCTTACATTGCAAGCACATGTGCATGACACAAGTTGTCTTTAGTTCTTTCGTTTGCTTGCATGTCACAGTCAAGAGTATGTGTATGATTTAAATTTGTACCTAGTGTCACACAACATTGTGACAAGTCCATGGACCACATGTCATGCACTTGCACTCATGTCTCGCATACACTTTTAAACATGAAGTGTGTTTGTCCTCATTATTATATCTTTCTTGTTTGCTGGTTCGCACAACCGTGTTTCTCGCAGACCAAGCCTTCACCAACATGGGTCAACCAATGCACCGATGGATGCATTGGAAATATCACTTCATGTGATCAGGCCCATGTACCATTAGCTTAGGAGTAGGAGTAGTTTTTTCTTTCAGTTTGTTTGTTGGCATGCTAGTTTGATTACCTACTTCACTTGTTTGTTTGCTTGCTTGTTTTCTTACTTTTCTTTCGCATTTGCTTCTGCTTCTGCTTTTCTTTATTGTTTGTTTGCTTGTTTTGTTCATAGGTTAGTTTCACATGAAACCATGTATGAATCTTGAAGCAAGCTGTGTAAATTACAAGAGGTCTTTTAATGTTATCAGTACTTGGTTATATGTCAGCCTGCCTCTGTATGAAGAACTTGTTACATTTAGTACATGATACATCGAAGGAAAATATGTACTGTTCGAAGTGAACCTTGGTGAAAAGACAACACTTGTGCGCTAACTAGTGTCACCTACTCTAGTCAGTTCCTTTTTGGGTTAACCCTTGTCAGCTCAGTAAATTAGGGTAAGGTGAGTGGGAAAACGTTAACAAGCATGTCAGAGGTATATAATAATCTACTTATCTGAAGGAACAACCTCTTCTTATCTCAATAAGTCTGGATCCCTCTTCCACCTCTGAAATGAATAAGTGATATGCATTGTTAATAAATAAATTTAAAAAAAAATGAAGAGAAAGGCTTCCTGCATAGAGAGGTGATGCAATTCACTCTGTTGGGATACTAACCGGTCTCGTTAGTAGCAGAGCGATGCTTGTGTTCCTACATGACTCCACCGGAGTACTGTCTAGGCCTACTAGCAATAGAGGAACACCAATGATAAAAATAAGATTGTGACAACTATACTACTTGTGCACCAATATACCCCTCAACCCCAATTATAACAACTGTGTTGCCTTGGCTTGGATTGTGTGTCAATCGACTAAGAGCTTGCTAGATACTACATCTTGCAATCATGCTAGTGTGAAATGAAGACGAGCTAGGAACTGAATAATACTTTTGAAGGTGTTAGAATTGTTTTTCATGAACAAGGTCCATTCAGAGAACTGGAGTTCTACCAGTGTGTCGCCGAGTGTTGTAGCGGTTACAACCACCCTCCAAAATTTTTCATTAGCTTCATTTTGGAGCCTCCCTACAAACCTTTCATAGCAACATGTCTTGCTTCATCAAGTAGACAAGATTCAGTGATTTTCTTGTAGAAATACAACCTATTTTTCAAAGCTTGTTGCATTCCCCTCATAGGTTGTTTCTCCAGACTTGGTCTAGGTGTAGGCTGATCATCTTCCTCAAGAAATTGCACAATTATGTAGGTCAACTAGCCATCCCTCCAAAAATTGCACAATTTTGTCTAGAAGCCCATTGGGCTCTAGAATTACACAATTCTGTTAGTCAAGCTTCATCCTGAAAATTGCGCAATTCCTCCGAGCAAGGTTGTTTAACCTAGGAATTGCACAATCCTGGGTAGTAGTCAGCTGCTCTACCCAGAAATTGTGCAAATCGCCTTGCCAGCTAGCCCAGCTCCCTTCCAAAAATGTGCATTTCTTCCTAGCAGTTGAGTAGGCTCTTGCATGTGCAGTTGTTTTAGCCAGATCCACTCGGGACCAAGGAAACTTGCCTTGCATGCATAGGCTTCTTTTTCCCGTAATAGAAAAAGAAACATGAGAAAAATCATCCCTAGATTCTAGGGAGCTATTTTTAGGAGTTGGATGTTACATGCAAAGATCGTTCTAGAATCTTTCCTCGAAGTGTTTCTCTTTCCTAGATTTGTGGCATGTGCATCATGAACTTCAAAATTATTTATTTAATGCTTCAGAGCTCATTTCTTCACATTGATCTTGTAGCTTTGACATCCCACAGCACATCCAGGACTCTTCAACACATCTAGCTCAGCTATTCATGGGTAAGTGATTTCAACTTTTCTTTTGCATCATTTCTGTTGCTTTTTGTGCTTTTTCTTGTGTCAGTGTTGTTTTCTTGATTTATTTGAATGCTTGTTGTCATTTACATGCATACTAGCTTGTACTAGCACCATTTCAGTTTTCATTAGTATCTCACTGTTATCACATGCATGAAACTGTTTTGCACGAATGGTCACTGATTTAGTGACTCGCTTCACCCACATGCATGATGTTCCTTTTTCTAAATCTTTTATTCACTATTTGCATGCATGATAATTTGCTTCTTCTTACACTCAGTATTGCCATGAATTCACTTTCACGTTTGTTTTCAGTTGCCCGTCGGTAGGGTTCGGCCAGCCTTGGCTTGGACTTTGGCTTAGTAAGACAACATTGCGCAATCCTGAGAGGGAAGGCTCTGTCTTCACCTCAGTAAGTGTGAATTTCTACTTAGTAACTGTCCCCCAGGTCTACTTTTCACAATTGTGAGGGACAATGACTGTTGGCCCATGAAATTACGTAATGCATTCACTAAACCTGCAACCATTGCCATCTGAAATTGCGTATTGCGTAATTCCAACAGTCAATAGTTAATGTGAATTGCGAGTTGCACGATTCCAATAGCTAGTGATGCCTCCTAGACAACCGAGACCATTTTTGCGGAAGTATTGTAGCTAGTCTTCCAGCCTCCCATAAGAAATTGTGCAATCCTTACCAGTCATTCCACAGGTATGTGTTATGTCATTCCTCAAATTTTCTTTGGTTTTTGCTAACAGATTTATTTCCATGCATGTTGCTTTGTCTCCAGATCTAGCAGGTGTTCGTCCACCTCTTAACATTTTAGGATCAATGGACTCTAAGAGAGTAGGATCAAAGGACACTAACGAAAGTGAAGCTAGAGGAAGAGTTGAGCGAGTGTCCACAAGTCTACCGATCTATAAAGTTACCAAGTTGATTCTAGAAAAGGACATCAAGATGAAATGGCAAGAGGTTAATGATGTATTTGCAGGCACATTTGGGGAATACCTCGAAGAACGCCAGGTATACGTGAACATCCACAAGTCCAGCTTATACCAGATTGCATGAAAATACCCCACATTCCCATGCGTGAACATGATGCACTAAATAATATCACACATTCATCTTGAGACGATGACCTTGAGCAGTGTCAACGGGACAAAGATTGCAACCTTCACAACACAGAATTATGATGAGATGTATCAAATGTCAAAGCCTGTGACTATCATGGAGACTCCCTTTAGCTTACCCAACAACAATTCCAACTCCAGAGACATTTTGAATAACTGGGTAATGGAGTTGGCTAGATTCAAGATGACAGCCAACCAGATCTACAAGGCAAAGATACTGCAGAAGGTGTATCAATACTTGGTCCATTTTTCATGTCGAGAGTATGACTAAGAAAGCATGGAAAACTTCCCATAGAGTTGGGTGATCACACTAGACCAATTGGCCAAAGAGGGAAAACCATGAAAATGGTGCAACATGTGGGCTCATTAGCTAAAGGAATAGGTAACAAGGGCTCGACAGCCACCCAAAGGCATGCAAGCATAAATCTACATGTCTGCCTACATCTTCGATGCATTTTATGCCTCACAGAAGTTTCCAGGCTTGAAGTGGGCATGGTCACTGGTGGAGACTACTGTGAACACTTATTATAAGATGTTGTCTGAATGCATCTTCAGAGGATTTATCACACAACTATCCGATCATTTCGTCACCCCAATTTACAAGGTGATATTCTAACAGGATCCACCCTGCATGTCAATGGCAGAAATGGAGGCACTGATAGACATAATTGATTGGTATGCCTCACTATCCAGTACCTTCATATAGATGTACAACACAGAGAAGCCTTCTTATGTTCTACCAAATTTTTCCTTGGGCATACTCATCATGCAAGAAGTAGAATATGACATCTCAATAGGATTAACAGCTAGGTTGCACTAGAAGAATAAGGAACCTTGGCCTGCTCTTTTGCTGTGCATCTGGTTATACGAGATCTGGAGTTTCAAGCATGTGGATGTCGAAGCAAAGTAGATGAATAACTATCCATTTGACCTCTGAAGTTACAATCTTTATGACCCGCACTGCCTTATGAAAGATCATTGCATGAGAGTATAGTTCAATTGGATCCACAGGGCATGTCATTGGGTAGAAGAGGACCAAAGGAGATATTGTTACAACTCCTCTAGACTCCATGAACTAGTCGTCTTCACTGTGGAATGGTTAGCAAAGCAACGTGAAGCAGCATCCTCAAGAGCACCAGAAGTAGCAGCAGCAGTAGAGGTGAACATACCAGTGCGCGAAAAGGGAAAGAGGAAGGTTGTCTATAACATGGAAGAAGAGAAAAGCTACAGTTCCAAGCATATCCACTTGTGGAGAAAGAAGCTATGGCCATAGAGGCATAGAGGCAACAATGCAATAAGCGAAACACATAAAGACAGAGAGAGAAATAGAGAATGGAGGAAATAGAGAAGGAGTTGTATGAGTTGAAGGAGCAACTATGAAAGGAACATGAGCTGTGAAAACAAGAGAGGGAAGCACAATAGCAATAGGTACAGAAGGGGGCACAACATGTGCAGATGGATGAAACAATACCTGTACACGTAGTGGACTCATTAGAATAGATGGCATTAGGAAAACAGGGTGAACCATCATAGGAGTAGGACATTGCTCAGGAAATAGAGTGAGCACTTGAACAGATGGATACAGACATGGAGCAATAGGAGTTAGAGTATGACATCAACCTCATGCTTCACCACCAAGAGGTTAACCCACCAGATTCGCCACATTCAGAAGATGAACAATTCCCAAGTCACCAAGCAGACACTAAGATCCTTGGAGATCCACTGGAAGGATAGATGCACAACATCTCATTCGAAGAGTCTCAACATAGAGTTGTAAAATCCCACAGAGTATCGACTCCAGAAGATCATACATCTCTTGTGCAGTATGAGGAATGAGTGATCGTGTCTGACTTGTGCAAACATCTAGCAACCTTCGCTGATGCCATTAGAGAGCATGAAGAAGCCACTAACTCAAGTGTTCTCTTTTTGATAGCTGAGAATGAGTGAATGGTTAAGGAACTAAAAATGGCCAAGCAAGGAGGAGAGTTGGTGACAATGTCTGCCTGAGTAGAACTGAAGAAGGAAATACTAGATGAAGTATTGTCCCTTGACACAGTTATGCAGACATTGTATTCCAAGTTTTTTATTATGCATAAGGTAGTCGCCCATATCAACGGATGGCAGCAACGATGTGCTAGAAGAGCACGTCTCTTCTTGAACATGCATCTGTTGAAAAGTGTGCAACAAGAAATGTAAAAAAAGAAATTGCTAAAAATAAAAGTTTGGCTAGTGTGGAATTTTGGCCACCTTGGGTGAGAGGTGAAACTGTTCAAAATAGAATCTTCTAAAAGTATCATTTCTAGGTCCCTTCCTATTTATAGCAATCCCTGGTCTATCTATAGGAAGTATATTCAAATTTTGTCTTATGAGCAATTTAGAATATTAATTAATTAATTCTCCATGAGTTAATTAGTTAAGGAAAAGCAAACTTGAAGACTTTGTGAGAACATGCAATTATTTCTCCACGAATTGGAGAATGTCTCTTAGATTTAATTCACTGACTGAGGAATTAAGGATGAGTTCTATATTGAGAGGGTCAGTTGACTTAGTTTAACTTATTCAAGTCCAGTTAGAATAATTTAACAAGTTGTTAAATTAATGAGATACAGTTTGTTGATGCTTTCATACATGTGAAAACTGTTATTTTCAGATGACTATGTATTCACTCATGGATAACTGATGCATGTTAGTTCTGTCAGAGACCCAGTTTAGATCAGATGTGGGACAATGTACTATCAGATGCTAGAATATTTCTAGTAAGTATTCCTTACAATGGGAAGGAATATTCTTCCTTTTATGACTGTGTAGTCGGACTTGAGGTGATAGCAGGTATGATCAAGCCAATTTACATGTGTTTTGTAATTGGACCCCAATGAAAATTGTGCAAGGAAATAGGAGCTTGGACTTGAGGTGCAACCTTTATATATAGGGCTAGGTAGTCCATGAGCTACATCATCAGAGTACAGAGAGAGAAGGATAGCTTTTGACTTGATTCTTTTTGTATGTTGTTGAGGATTTCCACTTGATTGATAATACATAGATGGGGTTTTAGGTTAGTGCTTTTCCGAGATAAATTCTTATGTGTTATGTGTGATTGATTCCTTATTATCTGTTATATGTGTTCATGCTTGATGTTTCTCATGGTTGATCAGCTTCCACAAAGTTTATGGTAGATGTAGATCTAGTTTATGCTTTAGTACATTGCATATATCAGGTTTATTTGCAAGTGAAATTTCTACATGATATTAGTGAGCTAGCTGATTTGTAGAGAAAATTCTACATGGTATCGGATCATAGGTCATGAAGGAAGAATAGTATACAAGAAGGAACAAGTTTGTGGTTTCTAGATATAGATATCAATTTCTTATTACATTTCAGATTTCATCAATGGCAGTCTATGGTTTGAGGCTTGAGTATGCATTGGATGGTAGCTCAAACTATATAGCCTGGAAGGATCACGTGGAGGAGTATTAGAGGATAACGAGGTGAAGGACTTCATTAACCAAGAAGTCCCCAATCCCTCAGGATCTAATGCCCAAGAGTTGGTGAAATGGAGGAAGTGTGTGGCTAGAGCTAGGAGAATCATCTTGGAGGGAGTTTAAGATCACATAGTCTCAAGCCTCTATGGGAAGGAGACTCAGTTTTCGATGTGGAAAACATTGAAATATCTTTATCAGAATAGAAGTGATCAGAGGAAGTTGGAAATGAAGGACAAACTTTGAAAGATCAAGTGTGAAAAGGGCAACATGATTTTTATGTATCTGACCAAGCTCACCACATGCATGGATGAGCTTCAAGTGTAGGGGTCATGAAATCTGATGATGACATGGTGAGTCTTGCACTCCTCGATCTTCCTAAGAGCTGGCATAGCTACCAGGACTTGGTTAATGGAAGGGAGAAACTGCCAGATTGGGAATGACTATGGTTGGATTTGATGTAGGAGGAGTTCAAATGGAGCACTAGAGATGGTTCTTCATCCATGGAGGATGAAGAGAACTGTGCCTTAGCGAGTAAGGCAAAGAAGGGGAAGGAGAATGTTTCTCTTTCCAAATCTAGTTCTTCCAATGGTGGGAATAAGGTTGACAAATTGAAAGTGCGATGCTTTCGTTGTCATGAGGTGGACCATTATGTTGCAAATTTCCCACAGAGGAAATCCAATAATGGATCCGAGGAAGGATCTGAAAGTGAGGCACTTCCTTCATAGTTTGAGTTAGATTTCACACTCCTCACATGCATGGTTTTCATCCATGATGGGAAGTGGTTAGTTTCTTCACATTGGATCTTCTTTCCACATGACCAATGCCAAGAGTTTGTTTAGTACTTTGGAGGAGAAATATCTCCAGGTAATCATAGCGATGGGTAATGATGAGAAGTATAGTGTCTCAGGTGTAGGCACAGTTATTTTTCAGAGGGAGCATGGATCTCGCCTTACCTTAACCGATGTCAAGTATGTACTAGGATTGAAGAGAAACTTGGTGTCGATCGTAATGCTGGAAGACAGAGGCTATGATATAGACTTCAGTAAGGGAAATATTTTCCTTAGACACATCATCACTAGACAGGTGAAGCAGATAGGTTCACAAGTCAAGAACCTATATGC
The DNA here is from genome assembly GCA_000404065.3 of Pinus taeda. NCBI lineage: Eukaryota > Viridiplantae > Streptophyta > Pinopsida > Pinales > Pinaceae > Pinus > Pinus taeda. The sequence continues at coordinate 9,693 of APFE031631670.1, forward strand.
TCTTGAGGTTCAAGATGCATGCAAAGCCTTGAGCAGTAAGGCAACTGATGGATACTCTGTGGTTGAGAGGGATGGTATGTTACCTCTCAACATGTAGTGCCAGAAGAAGTCTTAGATGATCGCGGAGGAGCCGCGATTGGTGCAACAACTTTAGGAGGTTGTGGAGCAGCCATAACCAGAGAAGTTGAGAGGAGATCGAGTAGATACATCTACTCATGCAGAGACCTTTAGTAGGGGGAAACTTCAAGCCATGTGGGCTAAGGGATCACATGCAGCCATACCTCAAGGTAGGAGGTGGGGCAATGTGGAGTGATTGTCCTAAGGAGGAGGGGTAGGATCCTTGAGGTACCCAACCTCTTTGATTCGACTTTGCTATGAGAACCTTGATGTGGAGTAGCAAGAACTGACTGATTGGGTAGATATAGATGCGGGTGGAGTGGCAGAGAGAGCTATGGTGCAGGGAATCCTAGGACGGCGCAAGGCATGCAGGTTGCAGCAATGCGAGAGGCACAAGTGTGTTGCATAGTGCAGGATAGCACAAAGAAGGGTGCAACAGTGCGAGATGCATGGAGATGTTGCAGTAGCACAGAGGTTAGAGAGGGAGGAATTGTCAGTAGAAGGTAGAGTTTCAGCATTAGAGTATGTTTCTAGCCCAATAGAGTGGTCAGTTGGGAGTTTTTTTGTTTTGAGTGTTGCTGGAGCAACCGCACTTGGTAGATGTGTTGCATGCAGAACATTCTAGAGTTATAGGATCGAGTTTGAGAGGAAGCCTTTCTTGTTGAGAGGGAGTGCTGAAAAGTGTGCAACAAGAAATGTAAAAATAGAAGTTGCTAAAATAGCAGTTTGGCCAGTGTGGAATTTTGTCCACCTTGGGTGAGAGGTGAAACTGCTAAAAATAACATCTTCTAAAAATAACATTTCTATGTCCCTTCCTATTTATAGCAGTCCCTGGTCTATCTATAGGAAGTAAATTTGAATTTGGTCTTATGAGGAGTTTGGAATATTAATTAATTAATTCTCTGTGAGTTAATTAGTTAAGGAAAAGCAGACTTGAAGTCTTTTGTGAGAACATGCAATTATTTCTCCACTACTTGGGGAATGTGTCCACAATTTGCTCCACTAATTGAGGAATTAAGGATGAGTTCCATATTGAGAGGATCGGTTGACTTAGTTTAACTTATTCAAGTCCAGTTAGATCAATTTAACGAGTTTTTAAATTAATGAGATACAGTTTGTTGATGCTTGCATGCATGTGATAATTGTTATTTTCAGATAACTGTGTATTCACTCATGGATAACTGACGCATGTTAGTTCTGTCAGAGACCCAATTGAGATCAGATGTGGGATAGTGTACTATTAGATGCTAGGATATTTCTACTAAGTATTCCTTGCATGGCGAAGGAAGCTTATTCCTTCTATGATTGCGTAGTTGGACCTGAGGTGACAACAGGTATGATCAGGCCAATTTACATGTGTTTTGTAATTGGACCCCAATCAAAACTACGTAAGGAAATAGGAGCTTGTACTTGAGGTGCATCCTTTATATATAGGGCTAGGTAGTCCATGAGCTACATCATTAGAGTACAGAGAGAGCAGGATAGCTCTTAAGCTGATTCTTTTTGTATGTTGTTGAGGATTTCCACTTGATTGATAATACAGAGATGGGGTTTTAGGCTGGTGCTTTTCCTCGATAAATTATTCTATGTTATGTGTGATTGATTCCTTCTTATAAGTTATATGTGTTCATGATTGATGTTGCTCATGGTTGATTAAATGTCGCAAAGTTTACAGTAGATGTATATATAGTATTATGCTTTTGCACATTGCATATATCAGGTTGATCTGCAAGAGAAATTTCTACATGATATTAGTGAGCTAGCTGATTTGTAGGGAAAATTCTACAGCATCTTGTTTTTTATTACATGAAAATGTGGATGATGAGATACAAAGGAGCCCTGCTTCACTTGCCTAAGAGGATGAAGCCCAAAGCATTCAAACTAAAGGCACGCATCCGGAGTTAGATCCAGAACTATGAAGAGCCCCTGCAGCTCATCACTAGTCTATAGGTTTTCCGTGCACATGTATTCAAGAGTATGGATGTTGTGGTGCATGCACATGTGATCCCATCTATTGGGACTCTCACCCAGACAAAGACAAAGGCACAGGTCTGTCTATAGATTGACTCGTATTTTGACGAGTTGATGCACATAGCCACCAACCTAGACATGTCGATTAGTGAAGAAACTATGCACAGGTATGTTGTTGGTCCAACTGTGTTGAAGACAATAATGTGCATGTTTTCAGATGAGTTGGACAGAGGAGCCCGATAGTGTAATCAGATTGTATGGAGGAAAGAGTCAAGTTCCAGAATGATGTCACCTTGGAGTACACAAACACCATCATGGACTACTGATCATGGCATTAGTGCACTACTATTGATCATAGTGAGGATGTTGAAGAGTTGGACTTCCCACGGTTGTCTGAGTCATAGTGATGTCTTGTATGGCTTGCTCAAACCATTTTTGTCTCACATGGGTACATGTGCATTGTAATGTAAGATCTTGTCAAGTGTAAGTTCAAGTGTTTATAGTTGGATGTTACAGTCATAGAGTAGATGAAGAGTCATGAGGGTAGATGAACTATCATAGAGGGGAATGTCAAGGGTCACCCCATCCCTTGCTATAAATAGTCCCTCATAACTCATTGTAAAGGCTTTTGGTCAACAAAGCTTTCGATAGGACTATCTTAGACAGAGCTTGGATAGTATTGTAATGAGCCTTGGCTTCTCCACTGCGTAGAGCTAGTACATCTCTTTGGTGGAGAAGGCAGTTGTGGCTATAACATTCTGTTGTCGGAGCTAGTGGTTGGACATGGATGTATTGTATGACTGGAACTTACACTTCTTAATATAATAAGAGCTATCACATTTCATGCATATGTTGTATTCTATTTCAACTATCTGTTTATTCTAAATGATATATGTATTTTTTTGCTTAAGCATGCATGTATAACTATTTTTGTATGTATGTATGAATCTTTCTTAAATGTGTTGTTGGTTTAACCATCACTTTGGGTTGCTAGCTGACTTTCCTTCCATGTTGTGATGCATCCTTGCTTGTGTGTTCCCTTCTTAACTTGGTGCTATCACAGGTTTCCAAGGGGTGCACTCATCTCAACCCTCATGTGTTATAACCTCTCATGCACCTTCCTTGGCTCATTACATATGTTACACCCCTTCTACCAATAGAGTTATCTTAGAAATTAGAAATTGGAAATTGGAAATTATAAATTTTTGTAAATTAGAAATTGAAAATCAGAAACATTACTAAATTAGCAATTAGTAATGTTAAAATTTAGAAAGTAGAAAATATAAATGTTACTAAATTAGAAATTAGAAATGTTACTAAATTACTAAATTAGTAACTAGAAATTAGAAATTAGGAATTAGAATGCTACTAAATTAGAAATTAGAAATTAGAAATTAAAATTGTTACTAAATTAGAAAGGTTACTAAATTAGAAATAAGAAATGTTACTAAATTAGAAATTACAAATTAAATAACAAATTACATATTAGAAATTAGAAATTAGAAATGTTACACCAAATATTTTGAGGTCTAATTGGGAATTCTTACCGGGGAACCCCATGACATGTTAGTGGGTCCAACACCATCAAAAGGTTATCTAAGATGAGGTTTTTATCAACATAAGTTTTTATGATTTTAATTGAATTCGTGAGGGGTATTATAGAATTTTACTGTGGTGGTTTCTGTTATAGTTACAATGCCAAGGGTGGAGGTTCAAAAATGAGATCATTGAAAAAGGGCATGGGACATTGTTGGGATTCTCTCCAAGCTATGTGTCAGTTCACTAGGATGAGTAAATATTTTAGAGGTGAATTAGACATGGTCGATGGGAGAGAAGTAATGAAAATGGTAGGAAAGGAAAATGCCAGTTAGCTAGGCCCTAACTAACCAGAAACATGGAGTGAGCAATGCAAAAAGGGAGAGGAAAGATAATAGCAAGTGAAAAAAAGGAAGAAAGGAAGAAAAACCTAGATAATGAAAGGAGAGATTTAGTAGTTGGGGAACAAAGTTGGGAAATTATTTATACAAGAGTGGGAGCCTGGTCTTGGTGAGACAACATCAAGAGGGATATAATAGAGCATTAATATATATTTCCATAGGTTGGTATCGAAAATCTATAAAAAATTTAGAGCAATAAACTCTATATGTCATTGTTCTCTTTGCATGTTGTTGTAGGCAAGAATTTTAGCAATAAGTCTATAACTAGTTCCCCTGCTATTTCATATCTTAAGCCATTTTCACATCAAATTTCCTTGTTGTGGTATCAAATCACCTGCGATTGTGTTGTTTGAATAACAAATTTACTTTTTACTATACAATATCCCTTGATATTGCATATATGTTGCTAATTTCATATCAGATTTTGTGGGGTTAATTAACCCTATTCCTACAATCTTTTACTAGTTCCATATCAGATTTTGTGGGGATAGATAACTCCTAGACTCAAAAAGTAGGATGCCTTTCATGGCTTCCACTAAGAAAATTCCATGCACAGGTATGTTTGAGGCTTCACAACATAGAAATAATCATTCCAAACCATTTGTGTCAAAACAGAAAGAGATATGCCTAGAAAAGCATAGCCACCATATGTAACAAGCTCTAAAATTTTAAGTGCATATAATGAAAAACATAATAGCCAACTAAGGACCGAATAATCAATGCTTCAATATTGAACTTTCCAAGTGGATCTATTGTGAGGTCACAGAGGACTACATCAGTTCCAAAAATGCTAGAAAGGGAATATATAAGTCCAGAGAATTTATATCGTAGATATCATAGATATCATAGATATGTGTCTCATGTATGAGGACATATAGTATTTTCTTAACTAATGTGTCCAATGCTTCAATCCCTTGCTCATATTCTATGCCACTTACATAAAATTATTTCCCCATAAGAACTTAATTTATCATGAACCAACATCATAAAGTGTGTGGTTTAATGGAATTGGTGTTTGTATGTTAGGCTATGTACCTAGGTATTTATGTAGCATAGATTGTAAAGGAACATGGAATTCTTAAATGGGTTTAATTAAAAGGATAGACTTAAATGTAAAATAGTGCTGGTCTCAGGGTGGGGATAGAAAACCCGAGTAAAGTTAGGATGGAGACATTGATCTCTGGAGCCCCTTTCTGATTAAAGGGTGGAGACATTGGTCTCTAGAGTCCCTTACTGATTAATGGGTGGGGGGTATACATATTTGGCATCCCTAACAAACAATTGGGTGGATGATATTTCCTCTGGAATCCCGGTAAAGGTCTAAAGAGTTGTACAGGGTGCAGGTAGTATAAACCTATAGAATCCTTGGTTTGGTCCCAAGCTCGAGGGTGGCACTGCATTATCCACACACTGTCAAAGGATGGGAGGAGAACTAGGAACATTATGTAGATGGAAGCGGACACCTTAAGATCAAGGTCATGCTAAGAAAAGTAATCTGCTATTGGGGGGGGGGGGGGTGTTGGTTAAATTTGTATACTGGTAACTTGAAAAAATTTAACTTCTATTTTGGGTGATCTGGTAATGCTTATATTATGAGTTTGCAATGGGCTCTTGATAAATGGACTTCTATGCTTACAATTTGGAATTATTTTCATATAGACAAGTAATATTGAAAGTGAATTTTGCAAACTTAAAACTCTGAAGCCATCCAGCTATTTCACACTATTTATATATATAATCTATGGATGAATTCCTATTGTAATATGAATTTCACTTGGGATGATACTACCTCCCATGTAGCCATAGTATCAATGCATGCTAGTCACGTACTGCTATTAAAGTGGATAATTACTTAATGTTTCTCTTCCTTTATGCTATATCTAGAACTTCCAATAAGGGCTACACTCAATTCTTGTAGCAGTTGCAAAATAATTCACCATGGTTGATTGTGCATGTTTCTTAAGTTTCTCCTTGTATATTGAGAGAGCTTAAGGGAATGCCTTTGTATTGGTTAACGATCTCTACTGTCACTTTGGGGATGAAATTTGGAGTGTATAGTATGTGGTATAAACATGTTATAGCTTTATGGGTGGAGCATATTGTCCTTGCTATCATAGAAATTCCAGCATGGGTAAAGTTTCTCGATAAGCCTATATATTATGGAGGCCATTACCTTCATTAATTTAGCCTCCTTAGACATAAGTTATACATAGTTTGTAGATTATGAAAAATTTCCCACATGGAGTGTGACCCCCTCTTGTTGACTTAGTGTAGTAAGTAATGTAAACAATGAGGACTTGAGTCCAAGAAAGACCTATTGGGTTTGTGATACAATCTAGTACATGATTTTGAAATCTATCAACCATTGCATTCACCACAAAATTTATTATAAAGACATTATACTCTCATGAAGACCAAATATAGCCACACTGATAATTGTTCCTAGGAATGATACCCTATGAATAAGATAGATAATACTTAATAATGCATACATCTTAGGGGGTTTGTATTTGTAATGATTTAGGTGATGTATTTCTTCATTGATTAAAATGCTACTGCTAATAAACTAAGTTGAATACTAAACTCTAAGATCTTGTTGGTGGCTCACACTTTCATTGATTTCCTTACCTTAGAGATCATGTTGGTCTTTAGAAGACATCAATGATACATATATCATTTTAGGCATCCAAAACAACTTTATCAAAGAACAGATTGTGTAAGTTTTCTTTTATTTGACACTCAATTTTTTCTAAAGCCATAACATAGTCTATGCTATCAAATTGCATAGCATAAAGGCTTTTCATTATTATCCATATAATGAAGTAGGCTCAACCAGGTTGAATTTATGAGGGTAGAGTATTTGAATTTATGTGGTGAATCCATATAAAAGGTCTACTCTTGTGACAAAAACCAAGATGCATGATTGCTGACAAATCATGCATGTTGTCAAGTTCTAGGAATTAGGAGCCAACACCTGTAGCCATTAGATTGAAGAAAGAAGGATGTATGAAACCCTATCCAATATATTCCCATAATATATTGTAATAGCAAGAACTACCATGAATTATTATGTAAATGATATTATGAATTATGGGAACTACTACTAAAGTCTGTGTGTAACTTTTGTAATTAAATTTCATTGTTATAAATTACTTAGTGCTAGTGTGTCTTACCCTAGGTATGACAAGATTTTACCTGGGTGGAGTAGGGTGTCATGAAAGGGTTATGAAAGTGATGCCATGAAACTTACCTAAAAGTGTTCATTTCCAATATGTCAATATAGGGTATGATACAGTGTGACCTAAAATATGTGGTCTTATTCCCTTAATAGGCCAGATATAATGATATAATGGAAGTAACCATATTTATTGTGGTTATGAAACCTTGTGGTGCCAATTACATTATTTTCATAATTACCACACAAATATTGGTCCCTACCACGAGGAAAAATTACCTTGATGGTTATTAGGAATTTGATGAGAACAACTGGAAGTAAGGGAATTTACTTACCTATAAACACATAAATTCCTCTAAGACCATACTTATTACTTGTTTGCATTCTAAAAATGTGTTGAAGATTACAACTTGTAGTCTCTAGTAGACATTGAAATTATCACAAGGACTAGTGGAAATTCTACAGGAATACTGATATCTCAACTAGACTGTAAAGCATCCTGTTGGATGTCCAATGACATAATATCGAGATTGATTATGATCATTAAGAAAAAAAACACAATCTAGACAGATACAATGATGGCCATTCAAATCTTGTAGGTGTATACTCTATTTCAAGTGTGTGTGTCCTTCTGTATTGATGTCCCTTAGATCCTTGCGATTTCGTGTGGACGAGAAGGTATAGTATGGAGTCAGGTGGAAGCATAAAAACTACACTTAAAATGATGCATGGAAAAAACTTGTAGACAGATGATAATGGTAATATAGGTGAATATTAGGGGTTTCCAATTAACTTCTATGAGCCCAAGAAATCTGCACATAATGACTGCACTACAAATTGGAAATTGGTGCAACAAGAATTATTTCTTCTACTTGCCTTATTCCAATTCATCAAGGTCACTTTGGTGCAAAAGGGAAAGAGAATACTAGCGATAATGAGGCTTTTAGGTCACTTATGGGTAACTATAGAATAAATATTATGGAGAAATAAATGGAACCTTAGTACACAAGAAAATAAAAATAGTCATAAGATATGTTAGAGTATATCTTAGCCACATATGTAATGCATAAATCTTGATTATGTGATATATAGTCCATTTAATGGGAAGATACATTGCATGATTAAAGAATGATATAGTCACTAAATTATTAATGTAAAGACACCTGCCTCCCTTTATAGAAGATAGATAATAGAGATGGACAACAAAAAGTGGTCTCAGTCCATGAGTAAGCCAATCTAAGCCACTAGAGTAGATCCACATGAGGGGTGCTCCTCTCCAAGTTGTCCACATGTATGGTGTTGCAAGGTTGTTGTAAACTAACACCCAAGTGGTGCACTCTGTAAGATAAGGCTCCACATATCAAGCTCTCCCCATCATAAGTATGCCACTCCCCAAGACAAGCTCCTAAGATCTATTTCTTCTCCACATATGTGCATTTGGGTTCACAACCTCCAATTGGTATGACCTCAAACCAATTTTCGTAGGCTACTAGAGTTATTGGATTGAGGGGCTAAATCAAAGTGTAAATACATCATTGTTCACTTGCTAGGGATTTGAAGGGATGTGAAATATTAAATAATTTCTAAGGCTTAGCTGTCAGAGCATGGCAACTAGAAATGAGTAAACTTCCTTAGATATCCTTGATATGTGCACATTATTGAGGCCTATGAATTGTATTATCTCAAACATTAGACTCCATGTGTAGATTTTTCACGGGGAAAATTGAATTGGTGATTCATTAGGCGCCACATTTTTAATGTTAGAACATGGTTGTTTATTGTCTTTACAACAAATTTAGATTAGAAAAATGTGAGATTTGATATCTAAGTGATGGGATACTAAGGGAAATATGAGTGAGTCACAAGTACAAGTACAATAGTTTATAATATTTCTAAAAATTTGAAAGGTTTAATTGCATGTTATGTCTAGTTAATTCTTATAATAAGAGAGAAATTGGAGAATCCAATCCAAATAAATGGTTAGTACACATTTGAATTTTATTAAAATTTTAAAATAGAAAGATGGCCAAAACTTGTTTCAGTGTAGTTATGATTATAGTTGACCAACACTATAAAAACCCATGAATGATGACTTTTCAGTCAATTTTTTCTTTTTATTATTATTATAACTGGAAGAGATGATGAAGATATAAATTTTACTTTCACCTTGGTGGAGCTAGCATAGATTTAGATGGATATTTTATGTCTAAAGGCATTTTATGATGGATTAATGATGCAAGCTATGGTGTAGGGAAAACAACATCACCACAAGATTATGCCTATCATAGATGTAAAGTTCCAGGTATGTTAAACTTTATCATGTCTTGTAACTCTATAATCAAATTATTCATTGAGAGCTTGGCTAATTGGTTTGACATGGATTCTCACCATGTTCTTTATTTTCTCTATGAAATTTCATCCAACACTATCCAATCAACAAGTATCCCAATTTTGACCCCAAAAGGGTGAAGTTTCTAATTGGCATTCCAAAACCAACACTTGTTTCTACTTTTGATGGCTCTTATGCATTTTCAAGTGGGGCAGTTCTAGTTTTGAGGCCTAACAACCAATTCATTTAAGCCAAACCTCTATTAATTGGCACCCCCATAAAGGAAAATATAAAGTGCCAGACGCAACTGGATATGAATTGCTTCTCAGTGATTTGTTACTGATCAAAATAATTTCTCCTGTAGAGATACTTTTTACAAGAAGGCCGAGGGCTTCCCATCTAACTGTTTCGTTGGTGAACTACCACCTAAATTGCATTTCCCTTTATGCAAGGAAGTGATGAAAGATGTTGTAATGACCAACGAATGTTGTTTCCATAGCTAATGTGGTAAATGTAAGATAGACCAGATAATAAATTATAGATACATTAAGATCTTACTTGTCTATCTTGTGTTATTAATGTAATTACCTTTTTTCTTAGAACATGTTGACGTTGAGAAATGACAACAAGAAATTCCAGTTTAATTTGTCCTTGAATTAAAATGATAATTAAAATCGATTTCTATTCTCATAGAAACCTGTAAGTAGTTAATTAAGTTTAATTAACTTAATTTTCTTATGAATTTAGAGTTGGAAGCATATATGTAGTCATGTACATGTTCTCCCTAAGTTTTAGGGGTCCAAGATGAGATTAAATTGAGTTGGAAATTAGATCACTTAGTTTCTGAGTTATGTTCAGTTAAATTAGTTCCAAAATGCTTGAGGAACTAATAGAGGACTAACAATCAGTTGGTGCAAAGTGCATTCGCAAGTGTTACTCTAGTTAACTAAATATTCCCTAATCAGAAACTCATGTATTTCAGTTCATAGAAATACCCGGTTGAGACTAGAGTGTAGGGACAATGTACTATCAGTGGTATTATTTACTAGAGTGTAAATATCATGCATGCATTAGATATTGATCGTATGTTTGGATTGCAAACATTTGGAAACATGAATTCCCTTTAAATATGGGCTATTCATCCTAGGAATTACACAATAGATTAGGGGATTTGAGAGTTATGGAGTAGGCTAAGTATTTGGCCAAGAGCTAGCTTGTGAGCTGAGAGATTTGAGCATACTTGCACGAAATTGTTCTAGTGAGAACAAGTTTTTTATCTTCAATCATTTTTATGATTTAATCCAATACATATATGTGGGGTTTTGAGCTGTGGCTTTCCCCAGGAAAACTTATTGTGTTATGTGCCATTAATTTATCTTCTTCTTGTACATATTTTTCAATCAATGTATTGGCTTCCACTTGTTGAAAGTAGAAGTAGATTCTTGTCTTGTGCTTTAGTAAATTGCATGAGCTTGTGAATCTACAGGAAATTCTAAATGGTATTAGACATGAATTCAGTATAATAGAGGATATTTACAAGTTTTTAGTTTTGGATTACAAGTGAAATTTGAATTTGCAATACATACTTCAGGATCGATAGATGGCATTCTCTGGTTTGCAGCTTGAGTATGCCTTGGAAGGAAGCTTGAATTATATAGGTTGGAGGGATAGAATGGATGATATGTTAGAAGATAATGGCTTGAAGAAATTCATTAATCAATACATTCCTAAGCCAACAACATCGGATGCAAAAAATCTGGCTGAATGGAAGAGGTGTGTGGCGAAGGCAAGGTAGATAATCCTTGAGGGAGTTCAATACCACATTTTTTTGAGTCTCCATGGCAAGGAAACTCCATATGATATCTGGAAAAAATTGATAGAATTGTATCAGAACAATAGTGACCAAAGGAAATTGGCACTAAAGGACAAACTTCAAAAAATCAAAATGGAGAAAGGTGAGAAGATTCCAAAATAATTTACCAAGTTCACTCAGTGTTGTGATGAACTTGGAAGTGTTGGAATCATGGTTTCTAAGGATGACATGGTGAGTATTTATTTTCTAGGACTCCCAAAGAGTTGCATAGTTATCAGGAATATGTCAATGGTCAGGAGAAGCTACCGGATTGGGAGTGACTATGCTTAGATTTGATGCAAGAGTAGATCAAGAGGAACACCAGAGATGGATCTTCATCAAAGAATAATGATGAAGAGAACTGTGCCTTAGCGATTAATGCAAAGAAAGGAAAGGGGAAAGCTTCCCATTCCAAATCAGATTCTTATCGTGGAGGTAATTAGAAAGACATGACAAAATTTTAGTGTCTTCATTGTCATGAGCTCGGCCATTTCACTACAAATTGTCCACTTAAGAAGTCCAAGAATAAGATCTTAGGAGGAGTAGCAGGTGAGGCTTTGGCCTATCAATTCAAATTAGAATTTTCTCTCATTGCATGCATGGTGTCATCAATGATGGGAAGTGTATGGTACCTAGACAATGGAGCTTCATTCAAGATGACTATTGACAAAGAGTTATTCAATGACATGGAGGAGAAATATCTCTAGATGCATATCGAGATGGGTGATGACATGAAGTATAGTGTTACTGGATTGGCCAAAATTACTTTTTAGAGGGAGCATGGGGCTCCACTCACCTTGAATAATGTTATCTATGTGCCTAGGCTTAAGAAGAACTTGTTATTTGTTGCCATGCTTGAAGATAGAGGCTATGATGTGATCTTCTCGAAAGGGAAGGCATTCCTTCGACACATAATAAAGGTCCAAGTAAAGAAGATAGGGATTCGGGTGAAGAATCTCAATAAGATAAAGGTAGAGGAGTGCGCTTCTTTTAGCAAAAAATTAGAAAGGGTGCAGAGCTGAGACATTGGTGAGTTGTGGCACAGGAAAACGGGTCACTTGCATCATGGGGCTTTGAAGGTATTGCAACATATCTCTATCAATTTTCCCAAAGGTACGCTTGAGCAAGTTGATACATGCAAGGGGTGTACTTTGGGAAAATAAACCAAGTCTTCCTTTCACGACAAAGACAGTCGAGTAGAGGCTATTTTAGAGCGAGTCCATTGAGATATGTTTGGACTGTTCTCGACAACATCCTTGACCAAACGTAGGCATTATGTTATATGTGTTGATGACTCTTCTCATAAATGTTGGATATTTTTCATGCAGAAAAAGGATCAAACTTTCACAAAGTTTTGTGAGTTTAAAGCATTGGTGGAGAAAGAGTCGGGCAAGAAGGTTAAATATACAAGGAGTTATAATGGTGGTGAGTATGTCTCAAACAAGTTTAAGAACTTCTGTGTAACGGAAGGGATTAGATGAAAGTTGATGGCACCCCATAACCCTCAACAAAATGGGGTGTGCGAGAGGAAGAACAGAAGTATAGTAGGGGAAGAAAGGGTGATGTTGCATGATCAGGGCCTACCACTACACTTTTGGGCCTAGGCATGCAACACAACGGTTTATGTTTAGAACTGTAGCCCACATTGAATACTTGAGATGAAGACACTAGAGGAGGATTATTCTGGTAAAAGGCTAGATGTTGGTCACTTCATGATTTTGGGGTCATTGGTATATTTCCATGTGACCAATGATGCACAGAAGAAGCCTGAGTGTACAACAAAGTTGGGGATATTTGTGGGGTACATTGATACATCTCACAACTATCAGGTTTACTTTCTGACCAGCAAGATGATAGTGGTTCACAGGGATGTCCAATTTTATGAGGAGAATGCCATGCAAGTTTCCCTTGAGAGGGAACGTGAGATACATGTGGATGAGGAGATTTTAGCTCCTAAGCTTTAGGAGCCTTAGATTGATGTGGAGAAACAACATGCAGAGGATCCAGGAGTGGAGACATCCACTCAAGAAAATTCTTCCAAAGAGGGAGGAAAGCACACCAGAGAGGATGATGTATTGTTGGATGATGCACGAGATAATGTGGGAGCACCCACTTCTCAGCATAGGTAGAGGAGGTCACCTGAGAGGTACACTAGATACATGGCTCTTATGGGTGAATGTGTTGTGATAGAGCCATATTCCTTTAAGGAAGTAGTGCAACAACTGGTTTGGGTTGATTCCATGGTGGAGGAGTATGACTCCATAGTTCGAAACAGTGTTTGGTATGTGGTATCGAGACCAAAGGACAATTTAGTGGTGAGCTCCCATTGGATTTACAAGGTAAAGCAAGATGTAGATGGTAGTGTGGATAAGCATAATGCTAGATTTGTGGCTCATGGCTTTTAATATGTAGAGGGGATTGACTATGATGAGACCTTTTCTCCTATTTCAAGCTACTTATCGTTCAGATCTATATTGGCACTATCAACACATATGGGTTGGAAGATACATCAGATGGATGTGAAGACAACCTTGCTTAATGGAATGATTGAGGAAGAGGTGTACATAGAGCATCCTGAAGGTTTTGAGACCTTTGACTGTGATTCACATGTGTGCCGGCTTAAGAGAGAATTGTGTGGACTGAAGCAAGCACCCCATGCTTGGTACACTAGGATAGATAGCTACTTCACTAGGTTTGGCTTCATGAAGATTGAAGTAGATGCGAACCCATACCACATTGTGGTGGAAGGTAAAATATTGATCATTGTACTTTATGTTGATGATCTCATACTGACAGGTGATGGTCAGCTGATCAAATATTGCAAGGAGGACCTCGGAAGAGAGTTTGAGATGAAGGAATTGAAGCTCATGCATTATTTTCTTGGCATGGAGGTATGGCAAGGATATGGGGAGTTGTTTGTGTCTCATGGCAAGTATGCCAATGAGATACTCATGTTATTCCACATGGAGAAAAAAAAACCCTTGGAGACTCCTCTAGAAGGTAACTGGAGGAAGGAGGATGCTACATCAGGGAAATTAGTGGAAGCTATTGTTTATAGGCAGCTTGTGGGTTCAGTCATGTACTTGGTGAACACATGACCATATATGTTCTATGAAGTTAACCAGTTTATTCAAGTGATGGTTAGGCTTACCAAGCTGTATTGGAAGGTGACAAAGCATGTGTTGAGATACCTCAGGGGAACTTCTCAGTATGGATTATGGTACATATAGATAGAGGGAGTGAAGATTCAAGGCTTCATCGATGCATATTACATAAGGAGTCCATCTAACTAGAAGAACACCTCGGGAGGGATATTCAGTATTGGGTCGGCGTCAGTTTCTTTGTGTAGCATGAAACAAATATCAGTTGCACTCAATTCGGTAGAGGAAAATTACATGGCTATGAGTCAGGAAACATGTGAGGCCATCTGGATGAATAAGATCCTTGTCAGTTTGTTTCGACAATAGATGGATCCAACTATTATTTACTGCAATAATCAGAGTTGTATCAAACTCACTAAAAATCCAGTTTTTCATGATCATCTAAGCATATTGATATCTGATATCATCATCTCAAAGATTGTGTATTGAGGTAGATTATTTTGTTAGAGTACATTCCCGGAAAGGAGAATGATGTTGACATTTTGACAAAGGCATTCTCAAGATGTAAGTTCAAGTTTCATAGAAATAGGATCGAGGTAGATGATAATCCCTTTCTTGTTCAGAGGGAGTGTTGAGAAATGACAACAAGAAATCACAATTTAATTTTTCCTTGAATTAAACTGTGAATTAAAATTGAATTCTATTCTCATAGTAACTTGTAAATAGTTAATAAAGTTTAATTAACTTGATTAGCTTAGAAATTGTGAGTTGGAAATCTTTCCGTAGTGATGTATATGTTCTCCCTAAGTTTTAGGGGTCCAGTATGAGTTTAAATTGAGTTGGAAGTACTTATTTTTGTTCAGCTAAATTAGTTGCAAACTATTTTAGGAACTAATAGAGGACTAGCATTCAGTTGGTGCACTAGTGTATCCACCAGTGTTACTCCAATTAACTAAAGATTCCCTCATCAGAAACTCATGCATGTGATTTCACAAAAATACCTAGTTGAGACGAGAGTGTAGGGACAATATGCTATCAGTTTTATTATTTACTAGAGTGTAAATATCATGCATGCATCAAAGATTAATCCTAGGAATTATGTTATTAATGTTATTCATTAGATATTAATGCCATTCATCCTAGGAATTACACAAGATATTAGGGGCTTGGATATTTGTTGAATAGGCTAAGGATTTGGCCAGGAGATAGATTGTGAGTTGAGAGAGTTGAGCATGCTTGCGCGGAATTGTTCTATTGAGAACAAACTTTGTATCTTCACTCATATTTATGATTTAATGCAATATAGATAGGCAAGGTTTTGAGTTGTGGCTTTCCACAGGAAAAGTTATTCTGCTATGTTCCATTGATTTATATTCTTCTTGTTCGTATTGTTTTCAATCTATCTATTCACTTCCGCTGGTTGAAAGTAGAAGTAGATTCTTGTCCTATGCTTTTGTAATTTGCATGAGCTTGTGAATCTATAGGAAATTATACAATTGATAGAAGAGTGTTTAAACTTCTGATATCCTTTCCATCTTTTTTAGGCATTAGTGATGATATCATATAACATTTCTTTCATAATCTCTCTTGCACAAAAAACTCTTCATGATACCATAAATTCAATTTTGGAGACCAACACAAGAAGTGTTGAAAATGTTGGTTGCTTGCTACAAGTCCATGGTATATTAATTAACCGAAAAATTATGCTTGAGTATAATTTGATATTAGCTTCCTAATTATGGGTACCTGATGTGCCAAATGTTTTTTGTCGTAGATATGGAGCCAACGAAGATTCCCAGGTCCAAATTTCCATTTCCTTCTCTTTCAGGATGTGCAAAGGAGGCACACACAACTCCTTCAACATTTGACATATCAAATGTGAAGGAAATTATCACTAAAATGAAGCCACCTGTTAACCAACCAAAACAATAATCAAATAAAAACATCTCTACAAAGATAGCTTCACCACATTAAGAAACACATGAGTATATGAGCACAAAAGAGCCTTTGTGAGATGGGAGTGCGCAAATTCTTGAGGAAGAAGTTTAGTAGAAGTTTCATGTTGGTGAGCTAGGTACTTATTCTTTTGGATTTGTGGCTTTCTATATTTATTATAAAGTAGGTGTTTATCTGTAGTAGTGTTTCTCATGCACTTTAATCTTTTCTTGTTTGCATCAAGAAGTATAAGAAAAAGCGAGTTCGGCGAGTTTCTATTAGCAAGTAATCTTTATATTACTTTTGGCTCGGGAAATTGAAATTTTGGAAAGTGTAATCAGATTTTTCTTTCCTTTGTATTCTCCATTCTTACTGTAATTTCATTTATTAATTACATTCCAAGGAATATATTTGGAAATGATGCATGTTGGGTGTTTTATCATTGTTACAACCAATGAGATGCAGTGGAAATCATCACAGGATTTTAGAGTTGAAGGATGTAACATGTTGTATGCTGCACCTATTGCATATAATGCTTGTTGGCTTGGTGCACAATGGGGATCAAATGCTTACATGGATTTAATGGTGGTATATCATACATCGGTTATGTACCAAGTCCTTTCTACATGCCATTTAATGGATAAAAAAATGCCAAGGTATATGTGTGAAACGCATGGATATATGCCAACTTTTGTCCCTCCTATTCAAAGGTAAGGTGTTTTGTTTAGTGATACATGTAACCATGTATCAAATGGTATTTTTCAATGTAAGTCCATAATTATGATACCTCACCAAGTCTTTTGAATATCCCTGAGTTTTAATCGCTGAGTCAAGTGTAATGATCAGGAGACCTAGGCAAACTCACCAAAACTTGGTTAGTTTGAAGGCATTATTGAGCTGGTCACACTCATCTTAACTCAGTAAGCTTTACTAATATTAGGCAGTCTTGGAAGACTTGGCCATACTATTAGTTGTGCAGTGATCCGGGAGGATCTAGAAATAGAAGTGGTCTTGAAAATAACTCAAAATTCAAAGTCATAATATGGAAGTGAAACTAGAACCCGATCGTAGTTCTTGTTGCCCTGATTCCAACGGTGTGAATGTCAATCAAATATGAGTTCGTATGCTAAAATTATAGCTATTCCAATTCATGATCAAACTTGGTCAAGTGGTAGTCTTAATGAGGCAATAAATTGGTAGAACCTTGGGGCATAGAGTCCGACAGTCGAAATAGATGAACTTTTCACCTACTTAATTTGCCCAATAACCCTTATTTTCCATTAGGAATTAGGGTTTTTTCTTATATATATAGTTATTATATATATATAATATATATTATATATATATATATAATATATATATATATATGATATATATATATAACTATATATATATATATATATATAGTTAGATAGAGAGAGAGAGAGAGAGAGAGAGAGAGAGAGAGATAGAGATATAAGGCGAGTTGGCCGGTGATCAGATCCAACAAACCAAACCCCAATGGTCTTATATCATATACATTAAAAAAAGTGTATATTGGGTGGGTCGGCCATCCACGATGGACCCATCTAACCCTGGTGGAACCAACGCAACATATGTGTTATCACCAAAAAATGATCATCTAGCCATAACTTACTAGATGGATTGAAGCACACTATGTAGGGCCAATTTTACCGTAGGAAAATTTCTTTCACTATAAGAATTACTTAATAAACCCCATTTGTTAACTTATTTCTAGTTAAACCCAAGAAGAATAAAAAAAACTCATTATTTATTTAATTATATTCTAAGAGTAATTAATTAAACCATTTTTTAACTAATATTCCTTGTCATATTTGACCCAGTGATGACAAATAAATAGACAAATCATTATTTTTCTTATTTTTCTCTAGGAATAATTAATAATCATTATTTAGTTATTATTCCTTGTCAAGTTTGACTAAATCCCTTAGGAATACTTAAATAAATCATTTTTTGTTTATTATTCATTAGCCACATTCCTTGAGATGATAAATAAAATATTTATTTACGTATTATTTCTAAATAAAAGTATTTAACCAATATAAATATTTTTTCCCTCCAACCAAATATAATAAAATATTCCAAATGGTTTATTCTAGAATTTGGTTATTAATATTTTATTATTTTCCATTATTTGAGAATAACCTAATATTTTGTTATAAATGAAAGAGTTTTACATTCATTCTTCACTTTTCATCATTTTCATTGTTGCACTCATTGTTGCGGCTCTAATTATTATCATTGTCGCTCACCATTTTCCTTTTTCTTTTGAGTTCCCATTGAGCTCAATTGTTCTTTTTGTTGGGTTTATGCATTGTAGAGAAGAGAGAGACTCTACAAAGCTGAATACATTTAGGATAGCCAAGAACCCATCCCACATAGGGGACTAGTAGCATTATTTGTTCCCTTCACAGGTGTCATCTAATCAAATATATTCTTTATATCTGGTTTCCATTGGATTATTGGAGTTATTTACGCTAATTTTCTTATTCCATTTTGTTGTTTAACTATTTATGTTGCATAGATTAGGACTTTGGCAAGTTTTGTTTCTATCATTTGCTATAGAACCATACTGTTTTACAACCATTTTTATTGTTAAGGTTGTTTGTCATCCACAGTCTAAAGTGGTTTCTTTTCATACACCTTTGAGAAGAAAATACTCCAACAGATGACAACTCCACTGTGTTTTTAATTCTAATTCAGAAACTTGGGTGACCTTCATTTTTCAGCTTAGGGTTTTTATTTTTCAATATCTTAATGTTGTTTACTAGCATTCTAAACCTAGATTAATCAAATTTCTAACTTCTGAAAGTTTTCTGGCTATTTCTGTAGGTGACAGGAACAAGCCGCCCTAAAGAGGGTACATTTTTCTTCGACTTGCCACGCGAGAACTAGGGAGTAGAAATCATCCTTTTTAGCCCCAAACCTGCGATCTAGAGGTTGACAATACACTTTCTGGCCCAAAAGGTTTGATCTCCCCTAAATTAGGCCAGTGCTTGCGATTTTAGCATTTCTGAGAATTTTTCTGATCCTTTCTTGGGTTTTGTCGAGAGAAATCCGCTAGGTTGGTTGACCACTATCTTAGCCTGCTTAGGCCTTGATCGACTTTGCTTCTCCCATTGAAGTGGAATTTAACCCCTTAGGGCTTCTAGTATGCTTCCACCTTTATAGCTGGATTTTAGCTGAGTAAGAAGTCTGAGTTTTTGCAGAGCTTTCAGCCATACTTTCCAGATTTGTAGCTTCCTTTTTTAGATCTTCAATGTTAGGTCTTTTCCATCCAAATAGGGTACCACTATTTTCCTTAGGTTTCACACCCATCCCCTATCTTTTGCAGCAATTTTTCTCACTAGTTTTTTGTTGTTGCTACATCACTTTCCAGCAACATAGTGTCATTTTATCCCAGTACACCAACGCTTAGATATATTGGCCTTTTTTGTGTGTTTTCAGTTTATTTTTCCACCAACCAACATAGTGTTTTCAAACCCAATTTGCATGGGGTTTTAGATAGTTGATTTTTTATTCATTTTCTATTTTTAATTTGAGTTTATTTGCAGTACTTCAGCAATCTTTTTCTTTTTCTTTTTTCAAACATGGTGTGGGATTAATTAATAAACACACATATTTGCACACACAAGCACACCTTAAGCAAAGGGCACTTGGTGAACACCACCAAGCCAAGACTTAAATTAATTAATTTATCTCCCCAACAGAGACAGGGACATTTTGTTTATCTCCCTTCACCATTTCCATGTCACTTGTGTCTTGTAACCATTGTGCCACCAAGGTGTTTGTCACAGAGTATTTTACTTCTTCATCCTTAGTTTCCTCTTCAATATATTACTCCTCCATGCAAGGTTCGATCTATTCATTCCCCAAGTCACCATACCGAAACTTCTTCTCGTTCATATGATTCCTCATCCGATTCTGAGCCTCCTTCACTACATATCGTCATCATTTCAGGATCCACTGCAGGTGCAGGAAACCAACTTGGTGGTGGCTCTGATTCTATCCTAGTAGTCACATCTAGTGGAAGCCCCTTTGCCACCTTTCATGGATGGGTTAAGTCTCCTGTATTCTATCTAGATTAATGACCCCATACATCATGATGTTGGTTGGCTAGCTGTGCCAACTAATCTTCCCTCAAATATTCCCAAATTTTAGGGTAATTCTAGAGAGGCCCCACTAATCACGGCTAATCCATCCATATGTGGTGTTCTTCTAATTCCATCACCAATGACTCCATTCATATTTGGTTGTTCCAATGCATGTTCACTGGAGATGCTACGAAGTGGTACATTGAATAGCTCTCCGCTTCTCTTTCCACTTTTTTGACACTTGCTAAAGAATTCCTTTCATATGTTTTGTTACCTCTCCGATATGACATTGGTACAAAGCTCTTGACCACATTTCATAAGTCCTCTACCACTCGTCTTTCTAACCATGTCCAGGAATGGTGTAGAAAAAGGAGCATGTACCGTGATCCTTCTTTCGAAGACTATGTCTATCTTGGTTGGTTTCTTAGGACTCTTTTAGCACCCTTTTCCAAAGATGTCACATCTCACTTTCATCAAATAGAGGAAGAAGCTCTCCATACCACTCTGAGATATGACTTGATTTATGCTCAATCTGGTTATGTCTATACCGTTATAGCATACCTCCCTCATCCTGTTGTTGCCAATGCACTGGGGGCATCTCACGCCACTAACGATATCATTGGAGCTATTTCACATCGTTTTCCATATACTCAGTAAGGTTATGGCCATCCATAGGGGGGCACTAGTTCTGCCAACACTTATCCCCCTCCTTCCAGTAATGTGTATTCAAGACAAAACACATCTTATGCATTCACCCAACCACATTAGTAAATGTCAAGGCTAGCTAGTGCTCAACCTGTCTATCATACCATTTCCCCTTCAACATCTTACACCTATGCACCATCAAGCACCCAAAACCCTCAAGCATTAGCGCCACAACCTCCCATGCATCCTAAGCTCCAACAACCACTTCCCCCACAGGGTCAATTGTATGCACATCAGAGTGTGGCCAATCCCCAAAATTTGAATAAAAAGAATAATGGGAAGGGTAATAAGGGTAACCAGGGTAATCAACCTAATCAACCCTAGGGGAACCAGTAATAGGCCAACCAACCCAAGAAGAACAAGGTTGTTCATATGAACTCACCTTGTGCATGTTGTGGTTTACATGGCAATTATAGTCATGAGTGTCCCCTCTTACCTCAGATGCGCTAAATCTGGGAAGCCCAAGGAACTTCTAGAGGTCAATCACCCATGCAGCAACCATCTTAGAATCCTGCACCATCTCAACCAGATGTGCTTACAAATCCTTTCCCTAAATAAGGATTTGTTGCTACTCAACCTCAGCAAGGTTTAGCAGCCCACCCTCCCAAACCTTCTAGTCCTAGTGACTACTAGATTCTCATTATGAATTTTGAGGGGGTCAGTACCTCTGATATCAAATTACAAACCCATTCATGTCAATACGACAAGCCATTGGCTTCATTCACAACCGATCCCAAAACCAAAGAATCTACTGTGCCTCTTACGACACCAAATGTTCCCTTACAAATCCCTCAGGCCAAGGTTGTGTCAATTCCAAAGATCCCTAAAGGGCCATTGCACCATAATGCAGCTTCAACTGACCTGCCCACATGTACATTATAGTAGACAACAGGGCAAAATCATCTATCGCCATGTTGATGCTGGAGGTCCTCTAGTCGTGCCCTTCTCAAAAGAAATATCTATTAACTTCTTTGGGTGTAGTAGATCCTTGATACGATTGCTTGATTTTATTTCTTGTTGATACATTAGAACATCCTCCATTACCACCATCTGTTGCTTTCCAGATACCAATGTAAGTTTGTAATGCCATCATCTCCCGATGCATTATTGGTGAAGGTGCGTCCACCTATGTGATATCCGTTGTCATTTGGAAGAAAATAAAGTCACCTAAAATGTCCCCATCCACCATCATTTTGTGCGCTTGGGACGGTCACCCCTCCCAGCCTATCGACATGTATTGCAATTGTCCAGTGACTCTTGCGGGAAAGACTCTTAATGTATAAATTGAGGTTATCTATGCCCCTCTAGATTACAATATTTCATTGTGTCATAGTTACACTTATGCCATGTTAGCCATCATGTCTGCAGTTTTCTACAATATTTTCTTCCCCCATGAAGGGAAAATCATCACTGTCAATTAGTGGATGTACTATGAGCCATCATCCCTGACCTCCCCTCAATCCATTACCTCATCAATGTCCTACAAGAAGTATGCCACCACTCTCACCAGTGTTTCACCCAGAGTCTGCAAAGATTCCACCTTGTTGGGTGCTTTCCCTAGTCCTCCCTGTCTCATCTATGAGCCTAATTCATCAAGTGTCTGCATGTTACAAGTGTCACGGGTTGCTCAAAAGAAGTTTGGTACCTCTAGTCAAGAGTTAGCTACATAAAATCCTATTGTTGCGACTTTAATCGATCCATTCAGATCCACCCACCCATGACCTTTTCCTTTTATGGATGCCTCTACTTTATTCCCACTAGGACCTATTCCTCTAGGTCTTAACCATCCAAGAGTTATTCATTGGGAAATTACCCTGCAGGACAGATACCTTTCTTGTTTCCTCCTCCTAGAATCTTTTCTATCCCTGTCATGGCTTCATTGAGTCTCCCTAATATGAATTTTGGGATCCCATTCTGGTACATTGATATCCCAGCGAGCACTCCACCTGGTCAACTCAGGCCATATCATGCTTTGACCCTCGCTCAATTGGTTCCTACAACTGCTATCACTGCTCCAGTTCCACTACAACCTCAATAGGAACCCACTCCTATTGCAAAAGCATCCGAACAAGGGGGAAAATCCAAGAATAAGGAATCTAAGGACAAGGCTCCCCAAGCACCTCCATCTCCTAAGCCTCCAAAGTCGACACCTCCATGTGATTTGTGTGATGTTGCTTGCCATTCAACCAATAATTATCTTGAACTTACTCACCTCAAACCCTTGGTTGACTTCCTAAAT
This sequence comes from Pinus taeda, assembly GCA_000404065.3. Lineage (NCBI taxonomy): Eukaryota > Viridiplantae > Streptophyta > Pinopsida > Pinales > Pinaceae > Pinus > Pinus taeda. The sequence continues at coordinate 33,169 of APFE031631670.1, forward strand.
CTAACATACCTGAGGTCCAAGATACCTTACCTGATTCAACCAAGAGACTTAAATCATTGCACATGAATCAACCTTGTGCTTTGTATGATCATTATGATCACTATTCCCATTGTTTCCCTCATCTCGATGAATTTTGCAATTTCCTTCATGTTCTTTGTGAATTCGAGGTCACGCATAGTGCATCATCTACTCCTCTATTTGAGGATTATGGTACCACTAGTACACCAAAATAGGGGGACTATCGTCCCACCATCATAATCCCTTGCCCCAATGTCGAGATGATAGACTCCATGATCCATATCATTTATCTATCGTCACCCTTGAGATCTTTGCATGAAAACCTCTCTAAGGTTCCCACGTGTGCTTTTGTCAAACCTCCCTTATTTGAAACGTGAGTCTCAACATTGGTAGATATTCCATCCACTAGCTTTTTGTCTGCCATTTCAGATGATGTGTATGTTAACTTTCTTTCTCAGGATGATGCACCAGGTACTGCAACCACATCATGTAGTCAGTATTCCTCCCACCCCCCCATCTTCCATTCTAATGAGTACATCATGGATTCCACGAATACCCTTGATTACCCTTGGGATGATATGCACCATACTTCCTTCCATATTGGCAAACCTAGAAGTTTTCCCCCCATCTCACTTATGATGATCGACAACAAATTTGATACTAGGCCCCCTACTACCTTCTCATTGGTGATGATATTTATCATCACGGTGTTGATACTATCCTTCTTCATTGTCTCACCCATCCTGAAGCTGAGAAAGTGATCAATGCCTGGCATAGTGGAACTTGTTGTGGTCACCTCTCTCATATGGCCACTACCAAGAAAATCATGCGTGCTGATTACTTTTTTCGTTTTCTTCAGTGACTAGATTGAGGTAGTCAAGCACTACGTCAATTGCCAACATTTTTCCCCAAATACAAGAGCCCCACAAACTCCCCTCCATCTTGTCATCATGGTTGGTCCTTTCTGCAAATGGGCCATTGATTTTATGGAGTGTTAACCACTGTCTTTTAATAACCATAATTATATTGTTGTGGCGGTTGACTATTTTACCAAATTGGGTGAGGCGATGCCTACGAGTTCAACAACACGACGGCTGCCATGACTGTTTTGTATTTCAACCATGTTATCACTTGATTCTGGGTTCCAAAACAATTGGTCTCTGACCATGAACGATATTTTGAAGATGATGTATGGCACAATCTATCCTCATTGTTGGGCTTCTAGCACCAGTATTCATCGTCTTATTACCCCCAAGGTAATGGAAAAGTTGAAGCCGTAAACAATATTCTCAAAATGATGCTTCAGCAGATGGTGAATAAGGACAAGACCAACTGGCATCTTATGATCTTCCAAAATTTGTGGGCCTATTGAACTTCTCTTAAAACCACCATCGAGTTTACTCCTTTGCACCTTTTTTTGGTGAGGAGGTAGTCTTACCGATTGAGTGTGAGATCTCTTCCCTTCACCTGTCAGTCAAACTTATACCTAACACCCAACCATTAGAACAACGACTTATCATGCTTTAGCATGCCTCTGAAGACTGTCATGCTACTTTGCAAACCATTGAAGAAGCCAAAAAATTCACCAAAGGCTAGTATGACTGAAAAGTCCACCCTCGTGACTTCCACAAAGGTGATCTTGTTCTAGTGTATGACTGGGCCCATGATAGCCTGGGACATGGAAAGTTAGAATCATTATGGCTAGGGCCTTACATCATTCATAAGGACTTAACAAAGGGGGCATATCTTCTAGAGGATTTCAAAGGCTAACTTCTTCCTAATCCTTGTAATGCACTCTATCTTAAGAAACTTTACCCATAGCATATCCCATTGATTTGCATGTATTTATTTCTGTTATGAATTTAGGTAGGTTTCATCATTTCATTTGTTGTCTTTTGTGCCTTTTAGATGGATCCATCATCCACACTATATATCGGTTATGCCAACGGTGTGAGTCACTTCTCCAGGAACCTAACCTCAGCAGCATGGGCCATTTTCACCCCCTTGCATACATTAATCCATTCTAATGGTGTGTGCATTGGATTTGCCACCAATAACCAGGCCAAATATGATGCAATGATATTTTTGTTAGTTGATGCCTTTTCTCATTACATTCTTCATCTTCATGTTTGTGTAGATTCCTTTCTACTTGTCATGCAATTGAATGGTGATCCACAAACTCTATAATGTTCCTCCCTTGAGGCAACATCAGATGTATATCCTCCACCACCCATAGGGGAGGGAGTCGGGTCAAGAAATAAATGTCCTGAAAAGTGAACTTGATCTTGTGCCCCTACACCATAAAGACCTCCTATTTGGAATCCCAATAGCTTACAATCCTCGATAACAAGGGCTCACCTGACCTCATCAGTGGGTTCTCTAACAACTTGAGAACCCCATAGTGAGCTAGTGCCCATCGAACCACCTGATCGCCATGAATCTCGGATCGAAGGGTGTCCAAATATCATTCATGCCAATTTATTTTTAACTTTTCCATACCTACAAAACCCCACATGTATTTCTATTTCAGGGATGAAAACATTGGTCTTGATTGTTTAGCCTCTAGCCCCCACGAGGCTAGCATCTCACCCTCCTTCTCAGGTCTCACTTACAAATTTCAGCTAGAAAAGTACCAGCTCATAGTTTCTGAACAATTCCTACGAGCCATATCACACTTCAAGCCAAAAAAATTGTGCATTGACCATGAGGAGTAGCAAGGGTCTCCTAGGGCACTGTGGGGCACCGAAATCAACAAGTAAACCATTGAAATTGAAAATATGAGTAAGAACACCTACCTGAAAGTCGCAAATCCTGATTCCAATGGTTGATTTTTCCACTACAATATTCACAAGATTTAGGGCCTTCTTCTCCTCTCCAAATTCACCACATCTCACTTAGAAAATGAATTAAATTAGAGGGAAAATCCCTTTTCTAGAAAAACCCATAGTTTTTTTGTCACCCATTGCGACCAAACTAGAGATCAGTTTGAAAAATCATTAACATCATTAGAAGTATCTCATTGAGAACTCTAATGGGTCTCTCTTCATTTTTTATGATTTGACACTTCACCCTGGAAGCAATTTTTCCAAGAAGGGTCACTTCATTGACTCTCAAAATCAAATTTCTTCATATGCGACGATTTTACTTTGGGGACCACCTTCCCTTGGTGATTTTTGTCTCACGTGTCAACTTTTTTCATCAGAAACCATCACTTTCTCATGTTTTCATGGTCCACACCAGGCCTATTCTATGTCGCAGCATCATCGAGTCACCCTTGTTCAGAGCATCTGCGATGAGTCACCTTTGCATTCATGGAGTCTGTTTCACATCCCATTATATCATGTCACAGTATTCCATCCATCTTTACATACCATTTATCCTATTTTTCCCATTTTTTCCTTCATTCATAGTGTCCACCATCCCCTCTGGAGTCAAGTCAGTTGTTGGCGGGTCAACCATGCACTTTATGCTCTAACAAGGGTAGTGAATCCATCAGTCACATTATGTTTTTCCCTCATGGCTTAGTTGAGCATCCTCATTGCCTCACCTATGGCAAGACCTATTCGATCGACATCAGATGTATTCTAGAAGAATGGCCTAGAGGGTAGTGTATCTTGGTTCCAGCTTCCACTCTTATTTGATGCCTCAAATCAAGCAAAGGGAATCATCATTTCCCTTTGACTTGGTTGTTTCATGCTCATGATTCATGCACTTGTTGGTCTAGTGATGCCACAAATTATATCAGTGATTTCTGGGTGTGTGCGAGATGTTTCAGACCTCATAAGAGGTTGGCCTTTTAAGCAACCCCCCAGATGCCTGGATGACTTCACAGTATGCTACAACCTCAGATGCAGTTCAATAGATTTGATGGGTTTGGTTCCTACTGCTTGCAGCATTCACAACATGCATGTCTCCTTTAGATGATCCATTCAATTTTACACATCCCTTTCATGTTTGTTAGGGCTTTTCTAGTTGTTCTACCCTTCCTCCCACCCATTTTTTGAGGGAAGAGACATTATATCTCTTTTACTCAGATGATATTTTATTCAGTCTCGACTCATGCTTTTCCTAGGCTCATTAGGTATATTGGATACATTGTATTATTTCCTGGCTCATTTATGCCAACATGTCATGTACCATTCAGCATGTACTTTAGTGTTCAATTTCATTTTTCTAGGCGCATTATTATCATGCCTCCCTCACCTCATTGAGATCAGGTACCATAACATAAAAGGAGACTTACATTAGTTAGTTGGTCTTGCCCCCTCAACCACTATCCTCTTTTGATTTAGCTCCATTGGTCTCTCTCTCTCTCTCCGACTCCCCTTCAGTGTCTAGTGGTTGTGTCCTTACAACGTACCTTTTTGATACATTTTTCTTCTAACATTCGTACATTGGGGGACAATATTTTATCAACAAAAATTGATCCCCTATCCATAACTTACTACATGGATTGAAGTACACCATGTGGGGCCAACTTTACCATAGTAATATTTCTTTCACTATCAGAAACTACTTAATAAACCACATTTGTTAAGTTATTTCTGGTTAAACACATGAAGAATAATTAAATAAATCATTATTTATTTAACTATCTTCTAGGAATAATTATTTAAACCATTGTTTAACTAATATCCCTTAGCATATTTGACTCAATCATGACAAATGAATAGATAAATCATTATTTGTTTATTATTCCTTAACCACATTCCTTGAGATGATAAATAAATCATTTATTTACTTGTTATCTCTAAATAAAAGTATTTAGCCGATATAAATACTTTTTCCCTCCAACCATATATAATAAAATATTCCAAATGGTTAATTCTAGAATTTGGTTAATAATATTTTATTATTTTCCATTATTCAAGAATAACTTAATATTTTGTTATAAATAGAAGGGTTTTACATTCATTCTTCACTTTTGATCATTTTCATTGTTGCACTTAGTGTTGCAGCTCTGATTATTATCATTGTCGCTCACCATTTGCCTTTTTCTTTTGAGTTCCCATTGAGCTCACACATTATGTTTGTTGGGTTTATGCATTGTGGAGAAGAGAGAGACTCTATAAAGCTGAAGACATTGAGGATAGCCAAGAACCCATCACACTGAAGGGGACTATTAGCATTATTTGTTCCCTTCACAGTGTCATCTAATAAAATATATTCTTTATATCTAGTTTCCATTGCATTATTGGAGTTATTTGTGCTTATTTTCTTATTCCATTTCATTCTTTAATTATTTCTATTGCACAGATCAAGACTTTGGTGGGTTTTGTTTGTATCATTTGCTGTAGATCCAGAATGGTTTACAACCATTTTTACTGTTAAGATTGTTTTTCATCCACAGTCTAAAGTGGTTTCTTTTTGTACACCTTTGAGAAGAAAATACTCCAACAATATGTTAACACATAACTATCGATGAATATTAAAACAAATCTCATTAAAAACCATTGTTATATTGTATTCACCACCATGGTCAACACTGAAATTGTCGCTCCATATACATATTTATCACACTATAAAAAATTTTCGCAAGGTTCGACCCTAAGACCACCCAAACTTCCAATCCTTATTATAGTATCGAAGACCAATGGGCCAATGACCCATTTGTTGAAATGTCCACCCACTCTTTTATATAAAAACTCAAACCATTTTCTTAGTAGACCGACAAAGTGAAGAGAGGAGCAGAACCCTGAGCAACAAAGGCTGTGGAACCATGAGCGAGGCTATCTTGTAGATGTTGAAAAGATCCCCTTAGAGGGCTGTAGGTGCCAGTGTCATAATTGGACAATTTTATAGTTGATTTTGCATGTTTTCATGTCAGGAATCCAATCGTGTTGTCTGTTTCTCCAACCAAGCTCTCCATTTTTAGGCCAACATCTGAATTGGAGTTATAAGGGTCATTTTTGTAAAGTTTCTTGTAAGTGATTTCTTTGATGCCACTTAATAAAAGAAGGCCTCCCCACTTTCAGCAGGGCCCGAACATGTAGCCCACATTGGGTGAACTTCGTAATCAAATCATTTGTGTGCCTTTGATCTCATGGTTGCATTATGATTTTTTCTTATGTTTCATGTGTTAATTTTATTGGTTAATGTGCTATTTTATATGCAATTATTAATGCACTCTTAAAGTTAAAAGATCTGGATCATGCAGGATAATTAGTCAGTTTGACATGTAAAATAAAAACCTATACATGCTCATAGGGGCTTCACTAGGGAGAAAAACTATACCACGTGCGTTCATATTGGAGGATATATATTGATGAAAAAATGACATAATATATTGAGCATATAATAGGGGGTAAATGGTTTTTATATTGGCAGGTATAAAAAATGGAGCTCAAAGTTAATGAAAAAATATAAAAGTGTCGTTGATCAGAAAAAATGTCCTCCATCAACATTAGGGGAGACCACCCTAATGGGAACTTAAAGCAGCTCCTTTTCCACTAAAGGTGGTGGTTTCAATTGGTTATGGGTATAGTTACCCTATTATATAATACTAACCTAAAACTAATATAATTTAAAACTAACCTAAACTAAGAGTCAATCTATTTACACCTACAATAAATCATGTTACATTTCCTTTATATTGATCTTTAAAGATGTAAATTAAAGGAATAGATCAACACAAAGGTTTGATTGAATTTAAAGTTGATCAAAGAAAAATAAATGATTTATTTTTCTCTTTAAGAGAGGACTTTATGCAAACTAATATGCAAATGGAGGAATAATCTAAAACATAAAAAAAACTATCTCGAACTAGAATGGGATAGCCCTCTCCTAATCTGAGAGAAAGTTCACTAAAACACAGGGAAAGATTGATATAATTCATCATATGATTTTATATTTATTAAAGGATGTAGTTCACATTTAACTAATACGAGTGAAAAAAAACCTGTAAATGAATAATAAATAGTTATCAATCACCGCGGGTATACTTCAATTAAGTAAGATTGATTTCAATCTCATTCTACCCTGCAAAGATAGATTTAACAAAGCTTCAACACTAAAATGTCAATGACACAACAATAGTGAATAATATCAAAGAAACATAATGCTATTTAGAATAAATATCAAAACCAAAAAATGAAATGTTAACATTGAGACAAAAATCCCGAGTTCCGGTAATAGTACACAAGAACAAGAATGAAATAAAAAGTGCCAAAGATTACTACAAAATATGTAGTCCTTGAGTAGTTAAAACCCACAATCACAATGCCCGCAATAGTGCTAAGCAATGAGAAAAAAGCTAGAAATCCTCTGTTTTCTCTATAATCGGTATTTTTGTACATAACAATAATGTTATTGCACAAATTGAAAACTACAGAGAATCCCCCTTGAGTTGATTGCGACCTCCTCTATTTCAATATTGAATACAGGGGTATTTATACAAATTTTCAAAGTTAACAAATCCCTTTGATTTCTCAACAAACGAATCTACAAGTTTTCTTCTACGGGTTGCAAACATATTGTTTTAGTTGAATACATGCCAAATTTGTGAAATATTTACAACAAAGTGTTTTTATTTAGCCGAAGGGTTGATAGGTTGCTCATGGTGATGGCCTTTTTTAGTCTTTGTTACAACAATCTTCCTAGTTTAGAACTGGGTTGTGTCACATGGAAGAGAGTCTTTGGAGATTACTGATTGAGTTGATACTTCCTCCCTATCGACCCTGGGTCCATCCCTATTTCAACCAATCAAGACTTATTAGTTCTATTATTAAAATTGGCTGAAAAACGAATCGAAATTTAAACACAACATACTTTCTAGAAAACCATTGAAAATAGGCTTTTTTATTATTATAACGATGACGCCATATGGAAGTGACAAGTGACAAAAGTTGAGTGGTATCAGAGGAAATCTTATCGCAACTTTTAAAAGGAGAGAACATGAAATATTTACAATATTGGGAAGCCTTGACATGGAGAAGATGCGATATTGTAATCAACTCCCTTTAATAACTTTATTGGGTCCATTATATAAGAGCTTTGTATCATAGGTTTTACAATTGTAACCATTTAAAAGTTATGATATTAAGGTGGGCACGAAATTCTGATAAGACCGTAGTTAGTATGCATATCGGGTCCACTTATAGGAAGGTATATCATCTTGGAGGTTGGAGTGAAGGCCTATCAGAGATCGTACGTGAATGACTATAAGAAGCTGGATATTGAAGGTGAATGATTATCAACATATCAGTGTGGAGACCTTTAGCATTATTGATGATCTGAGGTCGGGGAAATATGATATTGGAATTTGTGGGAAGTGCATATATCTTAAGATAAGAGCTTAGATGATATTTTCATATATGAACTTTTTAGAGGTGATCTATAACAAAATCTCTGACACGTGATTTTCTGATATAAGGGAGCGAAGGAGGGTTACGTGGTATGTGTTATTTGCATTAGTCCTCACTTTATATTCATTGAACTTTTTTTATAAATTTTTTCTAAAGTTCTGCTATTTTTATTAAAGAGTCATTACCACATGTTGTAACATGAGCTTTGTCTCAGAGCATATGTTTTATTAATTAATCTAATTAATTAAGATATTTAAAACAAAAAATTATTTGCAAAGTTTACTAACAAAGAAACTTAATCAAACATAGGAAAACTATACAAATAAAATGAATGTAAATAAAAACAAAATTAGACTTGAAATGAATCAATCACATAAAAGGTTACATGAAATGAAAAAAAGGGTCCCCATCTCTATTACGATAGAATAAAATGGGGGTGTTTTGTTTTCAGTACAACAATGGTGACACACTAGGGAGAAACAGTTATCTATGTCATAAAGATGTAGAACTTAGTTTAAAAATGAAAGAGTTAAAATTAGATAATTTTGAATGCTCAAATTCAGATATATTATTCATTTTGTCGCTATTATATGTTGTCAAATAAATAGATATAGCATTACCATTCATGAACTTGTAAAAAATCACCCCATGAGTTCAATCTTTCAGTAAAGTTATATGTATAATAGTCAACTTAATTGGACATCAGTTTTCGAGTAAACAAGCTAATAAATCAAACATAGTATTAATTTAACTTCCATATCATAGGCATGGCCACTTCTTACAACATGCGTCTATATCCTTGATTGGGATTCCTTTTAACCCTTTTAGGTGCAAGTGTTGCATTTATTAGGAATAAATGCATAGTTGCAAAAAGATCATCTTAAACTTATTTGAATGTCAACTAAAGATAATTGTCCTTACTTGGTAACCAATGAATGACAATTACATTAACAAAATATAACATGGTGAACAAGTCAACTCGTGATGAGACCTCTTGTTCTTCAACCCTCATAGTTGAAAGCCATTACCTTGGCTTGGTGACCAATAATGGTAATATCATAATGTTAGAGCTTATGATCATGGTAGGTCGACTCGTGACGAGACCTCCTATCCTTCAATTGACCATTTTTGTTTTTATGTTTAACTATGATTATTGTAAATATCATAGAGATTACTTAGTAGATGGGGTGGCATACTTCTCCTTGAGAGAAAGAGATGGTGTAAAAATGTTTAAGGTAACTACTATTCACTTGACTAAACTCGCTCCCAAAAGAACTCAGGACCTGAAGGAAATGTTGTTATATGTGTTTTACTCTCTTTAAAGACAGGGTTTAAATATAGTTCATTAACTAATAATGGAAATATTTAAACTCAAAGAATCAGATAGTATACTTTGTTAGGAAAGCTGAAAATGAACATAAACGAAATCATCTTCATTGAAGTGATCCTTAGAGATTAAGTTTTGTTAATATAAATTATAGCATAAAAATGACTTTCCCAATAATTATGCCAAGTTGAAAGAGAAAACATTACTCCATTTTATTGTCAAATGAAATGAAAAGACAATCCAGCTAAGCCTAAAATTCTTAACAAATTAGAAATAAGGAAATGAAGAAAATGAACCTCTAGAAACATTTTACAAGATGATATAGGGAATTAACATAAAAAATAGATTATGTTGATTTTATCTTATAGGATGATTTTGTTGGCATTATGAGACAAGTGTTGTCCTTGATGGAAAATCACTCAGATGATAAATTATAGTGCAACAAAGTTATTTTCAAGTTCACGCACTTTTATGCAGAGAAAAGTTTATTTCATGTGGAGAAAAGTTCACGGAATTTTATGCAGAGAAAAGTTTATTTCATGTGGAGAAAATTTCGTGTAATTTTATGCAGAGAAAAGTTTATTTCATGTAGAGAAAAGTTCACAGAATTTTATGCAGAGAAAAGTTTATTTCATGTGGGGAAACGTTCACTGAATTTTATGCAGAGAAAGTTTATTTCATGTGGAGAAACGTTCACAGAATTTTATGCAGAGAAAAGTTTATTTCATGTAGAGAAAAGTTCATGGAATTTTATGCAGAGAAAAGTTTGTTTCATGTAGAGAAACGTTCATAGACTTTTATGGAGAGAAAAGTTTATTTCATGTGGAGAAAAGTGTTGATCTCACGCACTTTCATGGTATTAGTCCAATAGTTTTTGATCCTATGGTTTTGGTCTGTGGTATTGCATCCAAAAGTGTTGATTGTAAGTATTGGGTTCATGGTATTGTGTTATTATGGTTTTGGACCGTGGTATTGTGAAAGGCCTATGACTATAAAAGAGGAAGGAGATCATTTGGCAAAGCATCATCTGAATTATTGAATATCTGATAAAGTGCTAGATCTGGAATACTGTGATTGGGTTATGGTGTAGATCTGGATCTGAGCTAAAGAGGGATCTCACCGGTTGATGGAGAACAAGATCTATCGGGATCAAATGGTTTGAAATGAACTATCTCTATATATTTGATTATGCTTATTCTAGATCTGTATACTGACACTTGTAATGATCTGATCTGGGTATAACTGAAGTTTGAAATCGCTGCAAGTCATGTTTGAATATTTATAGATTTGTACGTGGGTTGGCTTTGGTGTAAGCATGTATGTATGTAGGTTTGGCTCATTGTAGTAGCGTATACAATTTGAGCTATGATATTTGAAGTCACAGGTGGTTCTGGTTGTTGATGGGTTCTGGTTGTTGATGGGTTTTGATGATAGTTTAAAGGTGTCAGTATTCTGCATATCCTGTTTGGTTGATTGTGTTTAGCTTCAGTATTGATGGATGAGAACTAATATTGGATCAGAATCATAATGACTTATATTTATGTGATCTGATGGACTAGATCTGGGTGCTAACACATATATTATCCTTGTATATGTATTGATCTGGTGTTTGGGTGATTCAGAAGATTGATTGATTATGTGCTTCAATGATATTAATGGGTCTAGTATGAAAATTGGATGAAACGTGACCTTTCAGATTATGTGTTGTGCTTCAGGAGTATCCAGTCAATGTATGAAATGTGGTCCCTGGAAGAAAGAGAAGGTTGTAGCCTTCTGTAGGCCAGCACCTATGTACTAGTATCTTGGCTAGTGCAAGAGGTAAGGGGGTTGTAGCTCCCTTCCAAGAGAGTCTGGAAAACGAGGGAGGGTTGTAGCTCTCTGCAGGTTGCAGGTTGCGTACTAGTAAAGGACTGCACCAGTACAATTGTAAAAAGAAGTTTCTAATTGAAAGAAGATAGAGACATATTGCAGCAGGTGGTTTTCACCCACATTGGGTTTCCACCTTATATCATGGTGTTCATGTGTGTGGCTTATGTGTGATGATCTGTTCTATTTTACTGCACCTGTTTACTGTTAATATGGTTGACAATGTTCTAATGCACTCATTAAGAATGTACTAACTGAATCATAAGAAGTTGTGGAAGTAGCATATATGAATCTGAATATGGAAATGAAAAAGTTTTATTGATGTGAAAATACTGATTCACCCCCCCCTCTCAGTATTATTTCCAACATTATGATGGTTTACCTGATGTGGATAAGTTTTTGGATGCATTTGAGCAAGAAGTCCCTGAGCATCACTGCTTCCATGTGTTAGATTCGGCATTGCACGCTACGCCCGTAAGGTGGTGGGGTAGCACAAGGATAGCTTTGATTAATGGCGAGATTACAAAAGGATGATGAGGTTGTGATTTGGACTCCCTAACACTCGATTGACTAAGGAATATGATGGGAGGGCTGGTCCCCGCGATCACGTAGCAAAATGGACTAAAGCTTATGGAACGGAACCGCAATCGGAGTGGGTACACCTATTTTGCCATACATTGGATACAATTCCCATGAACTGGTATCTGGAAATGGAGCTTCGCCATGGCACCACAGAGTGGGATATTTTGAGGGAAGGGTTCTTATTAACCTTCAATTTTGAAGATGGCTTCACGAGCATCGATGAAGCCTTACATGAGATTAAGGCAATGATCTTCAGAATGCCGCAAGAACCTCTGGAATGGATCTAGCTAGATTGGATCACCCAGCTGCGCCATGCGTTGGAATGTTATAATGTGACAGCTAAAGAGGGGGATGAAGATCTGAGAAATATTAAAATTCCAGAGGCTAAAAGACATCGTGACAACCCAAAAATCACCGCACCATTGAGAACAAGGCAAGTAAACATTGGGACTGAATTAGAACCGAAGTTTGCAAAAATTGGAGATTATTGGGACGATGCCACTATGGATAAAGTTGTTGAGCTACACCGCAAGTACCAGGATCTTTTTCCTACCAATTTTTTGGACCTGAAGGGAATAATAGGTGACTTGGGCGTCATGAAGATTACTCTAAATTCATACATGAATCCTATTAAGCAAAGGTCATATCATCTTAACCCCAAATACAAGGAAAAGGTTCGTCAGGAGTTGGATAAGATACTGGAGGCGGGCATCATAGAACCTGTGGAAGAATCTGATTGGGTGAGCTCAAAGGTGGTTCAGGAGAAGAAACAGAAGGGTGAAATAAGTTTTTGCATAGATCTGAGGAAGCTTAATGATTCCTGTGTCCATGACCCTTTCCCGACATCATTTACAGATGAAGTGTTAGACAAAGTTGGAGGGCATGAGGCCTACTCGTTCACTAATGGGTTTTTTGGGTATCATCAGATTAAGATCGCGCCCGAGGATAGGAGAAAAACAACCTTCGCGATGGAGTGGGGTTGTTTCCAATATAATGTGATGTCATTTGGACTCAAGAATGTGCCTGCAAGATTCTCTCGCGTAGTTATAGTAGCGTTTAAGGAGTTTATTCATAAGTTCTTGGAAGTATACTTTGATGATTGGATGATGTTTGGTTTAGTGAAGTGTCATGTAGCAAGTCTATGCCTGATGCTGGATACATGTTGCAAATACCAGATCGGGCTGAACCTGAAGAAATGTTTATTTTGTGTCCCCTTTGGGATCTTGCTGGGTCACGTGGTATACAAGAAAGGATTGATGGTGGACCCTGCAAAGATTGCGGTAATAGTGAATTTGGAGGCCTCAAGGAGTGTTAAGAAGCTGCTCGCGACATTGGGACATACAGGATATTACAGGAAGTTCATCAAGGCTTATGCTCAAATTACCGCACCCATGGAAAAGTTATTGAAGAAGGATGCCACATTCTGTTGGGATGAATAATGTCAGCACAATTTGGATGTATTGAAAGAGAAAACGGTCACCGCGTCGATTTTGGTCTTCCCTGATTGGAAGAAGGAATTTAACATGCATGTCGATGCCTCTTGCATTGCGCTCAGTGCAGTGCTGACATAGGCCAGCGAGGGAGAAATGGACTACCCTATAGCCTTCGCGAGTAGGAAGTTATCGAAGTCAAGAAGAATTACTCAATGACGGAGTGAGAAGGGTTGGCTATGGTGTACACGCTTCAAAAGCTCCGGCAATATCTGTTTGGTGGACATTTCAAAATGTACACAAATCATTCTACCTTGAAATACTTGGTCAATAAGCCTATGTTGGGGGAGAAGATCTACAAATGGTTGTTGTTTTTCCAGGAGTATGAATTTGAGGTAATTGTGAAGCCAGGGAGGTTAAATGCAGGACCTCATCATCTATCACGAATTGAAACAGGAGAGGAGCATAATAATTTGGAGGAAGGGTTTCCATATGCGCAGCTCTTTGCGGTGTGTATAGCAGATAATCATTTTGCAGATATCACCTAGTTTTTTACTACAAGGACAGCTCCAGAGCAATATACGAGTTAGCAAAAGAAGGAATTAGTAGTGCACGCGACATACTTTTTAGTGATTGCGAGACATCTGTACAAGATGGGTGTAGACAAAATATTGCGAAGATATGTTTTGGATTTTGAGAGGGATAGCATTCTCATTGAGGCTCATGGAGGGGATGAGGGAGGACATTATGCAAGAAAGGTGACTACATAGAAAATTTTTCTCATGGGCTTATGGTGGGCTACGTTGCACAAAGATTCCAAAGCATATTGTAGGGCATGCGATGCATGTCAAAGGACTAGTAGACCGTCGCGGAAGGACGAATTGCCACTAAATCCCCAAGTATCCTTGCAGTCATTTGAGAAATGGGCAATTGATTTCGTTGGGCCAATTCAGTCCCTAGGGAAGAAATCTGGTGCACGCTACATCATCATTGCAAAGGAATATCTAATCAGATGGGTAGAGGCAGAGCCGGTTAAGGATTATACAGGGGCTACAGCAGCAAAGTTTTTGTTTGAATATGTCTTAACCAGATTTGGTTGTCTGAAGGTGTTGATGAGTGATCGAGGTACGCACTTCCTAAACGAGACGATTAGCATGTTAACAAAAGAATCCCAGGTTATCATCAGAAGAGCACTCTGTATCATCCAAAGGCTAATGCGATAGTTGAGGTATTTAATAATATTTTGGAGAATGCGCTGACGAATATTTGCAACACGCAGCGAAATGACTGGGATATGCATGTATCTACAGTAGTATGGGCCTATAGGACTACTTGCAAGAAGCTGACAGGAAAAACAATGTTCAGGTTGGTCTATGAGGTAGAAGATGTAATGCTAATGGAATATATTGTGCCTAGTATGCGCATAGCAGCTCCAACAAGTATGGTAGATCGTGAAGCCTTAGAGGAACGCTCACGTAGCTGATGGATCTTGAAGAGGGCCGATCCTTGGTTGGATTCCATCAGCAAGTACAGAAGGAACGTGAAAAATCATGGCACGATCGACACATCAAGCTTCGCACGTTCAAGGTAAACGATCTGGTCTTGTTGTATGATAGCAAATTCACTAAGTTTCCAAGAAATTTTCAGATGCATTGGATGGGGCCATATATTATCAAAAGAATTACAGATGGAGGCACAGTTTATCTCGCGAAGTTGAATGGGGAACCTTTTTTGGGAAGGGTGAATGGAAGTTGTTTGAAGCTATATATAGGGGATCCTGCGCAATGAATATATGGCGGCAGGACAGTCTTATTGCTCCAGGTAGTTTCAAGACTATAAACTGCACTGCCAGGGTCAGAGGACTACGCAGTAAGCAGGCTACATGGAAGATGATGAAGATACAATATATGAAGCTACACTATGGAGGGGAGTACCGCGCAACACAGCAGAAAAGTGACCGATGGGGTTACTTTTCATCACTTGACAAGTAGAAGACGGTTAAGAGGAATGGGCTGGCGGCATTTAAGACCAAAATATTTGAAGATATTCTGCCAAAACAACATTAATTATCAGAATTTGGGGTGAACAGTCGGATTCAAATTCAAAACCCCCTATAAGTTACACATGTCAGTCCAACATAGAACACTCTGTGCCCTTAGAGTTCTTGTTGAGCTTTGGTGTTTTTCGCCCATGAACCGATCGTATTGGGATGATTTAGTTGCAAGCCCTACATTTTCTAAGTTCTTGGAGTTGAATCAGAAATTCATTCTTGAGAAAATTCTTAGACCAAGCCCTACAGGAACCATGAGCATTGGGGGAGATTTTGCCTCTGAGGGAGCGACCCTGGAAGTGGTCAGTATGGAAGCTCCGGCTCCTGTGCCTATGGCGCCAAGATCACCTAGGCCAAAGCCTACCCTGCTAGAGAAATGCAGAAGCAAAAGAAGGATAAACAGAAAAAGTTGTACCAATGTGCGAGTCTCCCCTGAAGCATTCTGCAACACATAAGCAAAAGAAGGACAAGCAGCCCAAATAGGTAGTTAACCTAGAGGCAGAGGAAGGTTAGGGCACAAAAGACATAGATGTTGAGGGGGTGGAGCTCATCACAAATTTTCTTGACTATATCCCTTTGCATAGGGCGAAGGCAAAGGTCACAAAGGAACCAGACTCAGACAAAATTTCCATTTCTACGCCCCTGCTGCCTAAGCAAGTTCCCTTTGAACTTTCACGACTTGCGTGGATCCCACTTCTAAAGATGTAAGATTGGGACCTCGCAGATCATGCTAGGTTTCCTTACTTGGCAACAGATAACTATATGAAGCGTGTCTACTACACGGATTTGGGTGTTACCCTGCTAGAGAGGGTGGAATGGATCCGTGGTGTGGAGAATTCAGGATTACTGAATCTGTTGTGGGTGCCCCATTATCACCGCATCCCTATCAGCACAATTTTTGTTCGCCAACTTCTCACTCTGGTGCATGATGGGTGCTTATGGCTAGGAGGGCCTATCCCCATCACTGACATGCTTATCCACAGAGTCACACATCTGCCATACGAGGGATTGAATCTGGCCAAGGAGTTTGGCGGAAAGACAGGAGAAAAGGATCTGACAGAAAGAATGAAGAAGGAATTTGACCTCATGAAGAAGGCGCAAGGATATTCAATCACCTCCATAAACGACCCCATAGTGAAAATTTCCACACAGATCTTAGCAGAGAAGGTAATGACAAAGTGTCGCACGAATGAAGTTCTAGCGCCTGTGGTCTCCCTAGTTGCATAGTGCGCGAAGGGCGTGTAGTTCAACTGGTCCAAGTACTTGTGCCAAGAATTCCTTGTGAATTCTCGTGAGGCCCAAGATGAGACCGAGTCATTCCATTACGCTTGGTTGTTTCTCTTTATTGTTTTGGTTGCGTGGGAGATGCCGGAGGATAGCCAGTTTCCTCCGTTGGAAGAAAGATTACCGGAGGCAGCACAGTTCGCCTCCCTGTGGGCTACAAAGGACCCCGCGTGAATCACAGAAACAAAAAACTTTGGGTCCTGGTGGAAGCAATCCTCCACATGGCGATTAACCAATGCCTAAGGTTGCCCCTAACCTTATACACACAGTTGTCAACCTATGCAACATTCAACGCTGACTTCCACCGAGTATACATTCAGGCGCAGAAGGATCCACTACAGAAATGGCATGACTTTCCATATTTGGTGATAGAGACATATGTGCAGGAGGTGATCGCGCAATGGCCAGCATAGTGGCATGCCCCCTCAAACTTGGATGTTGGAGTAAGTAAGGGAGTGGGAAGTTTGACAACGCAGAAGAGAAAGGAAGCAGCTAAGCAAGCTGCGCAAAACCTGGCCACAAAAAGAAAGAAGGAAGTCGCAGAGAAGGCTTGAATGGAGAAAGAGCACACTGCTAAGAAGCAGGCAAAGTAGGAGGAGTGTGATTCCACAAGAAGTGACAAGTCCCCTTCACCAAACACCGAGGAAGAAGAATTGTCAGCACAAGGTGGCAGATGAGATGAGAGGAAGATCACCCTATTTATTCTGAAGATCACCCTATTTATTCTAAAACAATGCGGAAAGGGACAACAGGAAGGTTCTAGGAAGAAACAGAAATTAGACAAGTTGCAGGGTGATCTCATGGTATTGACATAGGGTGATCTCAACGAGATTCGGGATCAAATAAGGGACATTACGACTGAAGTGTTGCAGTAGTTTGAGCAGCAATATATGCAGACATTGGGGAGCATCCAAAAGGATCTGTGTGAGTTGCAAATCCAAGCAAACCAGATATAGGTAGGCACGGGTCAAGCGAGTGCAGAACAGGCAAGCCTAGCACCTAGGATGAGTCAAGCAACGGAATTGGTAAGGACCCTAGATCTCAGGACTATTGCATTACCAGAAGGGTCCCTTCGCATGGATTCAGCCGATGATCGCATCATCTTAAGCACACTTAAGAACATCAATTTGAACATCGTAGCTCTCCCCAAGAGATTCTTCACGCACTGCACGCAGAGGTGACAAAAGAACTGAGAGCTCGGGAGCAACGCTCTCTCAACCTCATCAACAAATACAGGGTCAACAATGAGCAGATGTTTGTCAAGAAGACACGAGCCTTAAAATAAAAGAAGACGTAGGCACAGAGCTCCCCTCAGGAGTCTGCAGACATAGAGGCATGCAGAATAGTACCGGAGTTGCATATTCCTGAGGACGCACATCCAGAGGCAAAGATTAGAAAATTAGCCACTGGGGTGCGCGAAGCAAAGGTAGAGGTTGGCCGAGTCCAATTTGAACTCAATATGAAAATAATGGATCTGTAGTTAAAATTGCAGCCCACGACTCCTCTTGAGGTCCAGGAGCAATGCAGAGCCACCATTAGAGAAGGAATGCCCAACCTAGATGCCACAGTCACTGACTATTTAGCAAGCCATGGAATTGGTGACCAATCTATAGGAGGATCCCAACCTACAGACATTGAATACAAAGATTAGGGAGCTACAGCGACATTACGATGAAGTCCGAGAAATGGCATGCTCCATTGCACCAATGTAGTGCCTTACAAAATTACAAGAGGGGAAGCAGCTCCTAGCGCAGGTAGAGGCGGCACAAAAGAAGGAGGTGTTGTTGAATTCCAGGTTGTAGCCATGGTTGGACAAAGTGTATCAGATCACAACAACCATCTAAGATAATTTAAAGGCCTTGTAGCAGACGCAGCAAACAATGAGGCTAGTCGTAGAAGGACCAGCTATAAAAACATTAGTCGAAGAAGTCAAGCAAGTAGCCACGCAGAGCACTGTCGAGGTTGCAGTAGTTCAGGTGGAGTTCGGGATCTTCGCAACAAGATCGTAGTGCCAGCTGAGTGACTCAAGGGCGAGTCACGATCTTTGTGTTAGGGTCCTGTTGGGATGGAGTCCCCTGGGTCAGTTTTGGGGTTAAAATAACCCAAGTTTTGACATATTTGTGTAAATGATGTGAAGTCTCCACGATTTATGGATGCAGAGTGCGTAGATGGTTAGGATTCAAAAGGGTTTATCCCTTTGTTTGTGTAAAGTTTGAGTTGGTTTTGAGATCCACCCATGATCCGCGGACCATGGGATTGTATGTAAAAGGCTATAAATAGGTGTGTCTTAGAGAGTCTAAGGCATGTCTATGGAGAAGAAAATATGGATTCTTAGAATGATAGCGCAGAGAAGTGGGTTGAATAGGAAAGAAAGGCTCTGCGGTTGAGTGCGCAAAGGCCTAGTTAGAGTCTGCAGCTGAGTGCGCAGACCCTGCAGCTGAGTGCGCAGGGTAGTTTTGAGTCTGTAAACCTGAATTGAAGATCAATAAATAATATCATTGAAGAATTCATGTGTATATTTGTTTATTCCTGTTTACGATATATGTTGTGGATGGATAATGTGTTTATGAAATATTGATCTAATGATGCGAGATTCACTTGAATGAGTCTTAATAAATGTATGCAATTCATGTTAAGTACTTTCGCGAAGATTGTTATGAATTCTGTTATTTTCTCTAATTAATTAAGTAGATATACGCGATCTCTGATCTAGGGTCATTTTCTAGTGCACCTAAGTGGATGAATAGACTGTTAAGGGTCCGCAAAGATCGATCGTGGACCTTTGGGACGGTCTAAAAGCTTGTTTTAACAAATTTGCAGTATCGATCCCTAAGGGCTTATAGATTTGCATGAAGGCAAATCTAAGACACTAAAAGACATCACACTGACCTCTAGATGCAGAAACTTGGTTCCAGCATCCCCCCATACTACTTCGGGTGAGACTGCAGCCTGCATTATTCAGGTTGTCTCCGAAAGGGCCAGTAGTGTAGGGTTCTTTTGGTTGGCACAACTAACTCTGAACCTGAGTCAGGACCCCCTAAACTAACAGACTAGATCAAGCCTTGGGAATAGAAGTTTATTCGCTAGAGATATGCACAAGCTTATTAATTCTAAATATATACGGGCCCTGTTAAGACACAGTCCTATTCTGGAATAACCTTTTTTCTAAATCATTTATGGAGAACCCCAACCTGGTACTAGGTCGGGACCTAAATTTCGCGTTAGGTCTCTCGAAAACCTGGGGACCTTCATCTCATGTTGAGCCTCTTGTAGATTTCTTCATGAACAAGATCAGCTCCAGGAAGCTTATAAACATCTATCTGATTAATTCTAGGCCAACTTGGAGAAATAGGAGAATAGGGAAAGCTAGGGTAGCAAAGAGGCTGGATCACTTCCTTCTTAGAGAAGAAGTGATGTCTAGACTTCTAGTCTTTAGACGTTGGGTGGGGGAAGGAGGAGACTCAAACCATATCCCTATCTTGTTAGAGATGAAAGGCCCAAATAAAAAGCCTAGCACCCCATTAAAGTTCAACTTGTCATGGCTCAAGGATGAATCTTTCAATAATTTGTTCAAAACCACTTTGAGGACAAGGTTTGATGATCAGGGCAGGGAAAAATATTATTTGTTCATGAAGAATCTGAAACGTATGAAAAAGGCAACCATTGAATGGGCTAAAATCAAGAAGCACAAATAAGAAGTTGAACTAAAAAAGATAGGAGAGGATTTAGACTTACTGGAGAGCCCAGAAGTGGATGGATATGAGTCAACAGGGAAGAAGGATAGGATCAAGTAGCTAGAAACTAATCGAAGGAAAATTCTCACAAATAGGGAAGAGAAGTGTAGACTAAAAAGCAGAGCTATTTGGCTGTAAGCCGAGGATGAAAACTCAAAATTCTTCCGAAATTATGCAAAAGGACGAAAAATATAAACATCATCTGGGGTCTAAAATCAAAGGAAGGCATTCCGGAAAAGTCTTTTTAGGATCTGTCCCTCCTTGGAAGGAACCATTTCAAAAACCTCTTTAAATCCCCAGCTGAGGTGTCAATCACTGAGATGATTAGGATTGCTCAAAACTTCCCAAGGTATATAGAGGAGGAGGAGAATGATGTTATCACGGGGGCAGTAACAAAAGGGGAGGTTGAAGGGATCTTAAGGTCAATGCAGAAGGATAAGAGCCCAGGTCCGGATGGATGGACTATGGAGTTCTTTCAAAATTTCTTTGAGTCCATTGGGGATGAACTTACAGGGGTGGTTGAGGAATCCCAGGTAAAAGGAACGATATATGAACCTTTCAATGCTACCTTTTTGGCCTTAATCCCTAATACAGAGGATCCTTCGTCTTTTGAGGACTTCAGACCTATATCCCTGTGTAATTGTATTTACAAAATTATTGCAAAAGTAATAACTATCAGATTGAAACCTATTCTCTCAAGGAACATATCAAAAGAGAAATTTGGTTTTCTGGATGGTAGAAAAATCCGTGAAGCAGTGGGGATAGCACAGGAGACTTTACATAGCATCAAAAAGAGCCAGAGAAAAGGAGAAATTGTAAAAATCAATCTCTCCAAAGAATACAATCAAATTAGTTAGCTTTACATTAGAATGCTACTGACTAACTTGGGGTTTAACATTGGATTCATAAAATATGTGATGGGATGTATGAAAATTTTCAAATTTGCAGTCTTGATCAATGGGGTGGCCACATCTTTGTTTCGAAGCCAGAGGGGCCTTTGTCAAGGATGTCCACTCTCCCCTCTACTCTTTCTCCTAAAAACAGAGGTACTTAGTCAAATGACCTTAGAAGCAAGGAGAAGAGGGAATATAAAAGACATTGAACTGGCTGTCAACCTTCATATATCTCACTTGATGTTTGTTGATGACATACTTATCTTCAGTGATGGAAATAGGAGTGAAACCCAACAGTTAAAAATAATCCTTGATTTGTTTCTTAAAGCCACTGGAATGTGCATTAATATACAAAAATCTTCTTTGATACTTGAAGGCTTCACAAGGATGGAGATTAGAAGGATATCAAAGGACCTTCCTTTTGAGATAAAGAGGATGATGGACAACTTCAAATATCTGGGCTTCCATTTAAATCTAGACACATACAAGATACAGGATTGGTATTGGTTGGTGGCAAAAATTAAGAACATGATAAAGCACTGGAGCTACAAATGGTTATCGAGAGCAGGAAGGTTGGTATTGATTAAGTCAGTGCTTATGGAGATCTCGGTATACTAGACTTCCTTAACATGTTTCCCAAAGGAATTCTTGTGAGGGTAAGGAAATTCTGCAGCATATTCCTGTGAGTCAGCTCAAAAGAGGACTCAATTCTCCCATGTGTATCTTGGGAGAAAGTGGCAAGGCCAAAGGAATGGGGGGGTTGGGTATAAAAGATCTTTTAGCTTTCACCCCATCTTTAGCAGCAAAATTGGGATGGAAACTTATTTCAATGGAAAATCTATTGATGTTGGTGGTCAAAAGGAAATATATCGATATGATCCCAATGGATGAGTGGCTCAGAAATATGAATAAGAGATACCCCCAAGCCTCTATTGTGTGGAAAGCAACACTGGACTCGATCAAGATCATTGAACAAGGAGTCTCCTGGCATGTTGGGAATGAAGAGAAAATAAGGTTGGGACATGATCCATGGGTGGGATGCAATGAAGGATATGCCCTATCTCGGGAGATGATAGACCATTTAAAATCAACTGGGGTTTATAACCTGTGCCAAATAGAGAATGTAGGACAGTCAACAATCTGGCATCAAGTCTGGCTATAAGGTGGGGACCTGCATCTGGAGCCCCAATGTTTTGAGGAATGGCAGAATTTTATTAAGGAACTTCAAAGATTGAATGTACGCCTCAAAAATTGCCCAAACACATTAAGATGGGTTCATGTACCCACAGGAAAATACTCACCAAAGTATGGATACAACTATCTAATGTCAAAGAAAGGATGGGTCGAGTAAAAGTGTGTTGTAAATCCATCTGGAAATTAAAATGCTCAGCTAAAGCTAGATTGTTCTTCTGGTGTATTTTAAGGAATAAAGTACCAACATGGGATACTCTTCAGAAAAGGAATAAAATGGGACCATGCTAGTGCTCATTGTGTAAGAAAGAAGAGGATTCGGTGCAACATTTGTTCCTAAAGTGTCTTTTCAACAAAAGAGTATGGGATGAGACTTTAAGGTTGACAAATAAATCCCAAAGGTGGGGTGGAAAAATTATTAGAGAAGTGTGGCAAAAATGGTAGAATGACACTTAGGAGGAAAATTTGAAAAAATTAACTTTAATAATATTATGGGGCACTTTTCTGGTCGGGAATATGAGTATATTCAAGGACCTGGAACCTTCACATGAGCACATTGTGATTGAATGCGCTTCAATTTATGAGAGCATCCCCTTACCAAATCCAAAAATAAAATATAGGGGGATTAGGGAGGAACAGATCAGGGGAGATATACCTTGGGCATATTTTTATGGTGCCTCTGATCATCATAATATTTGTGGGGCAGGAATAGTCATCCATAAAAATTCAAAAAAAAAACTTAAAAGCCTCGATGGGCCTCAAAGAAAGAACCAACAATTATACTAAACTTCAAACATTAAAACTTTTACTATGTTGGCTTATACACTTAGGTTTCAAATCAATTCAGATTTTTGGTGATTCTCAGAATGTTATCAAATGGTTTAATGGAGAATTCAGATGTCAAAACTATATGTTGAGTACCTTGTTAGAAATTTTTTTAAATTTGAAACAGCTTTTTAATTCTATTACTGTGTGTCATATTTACAGGGAACAAAACATTGTCGCAGAACTCCTATCTAAGGAGGGTCTACAACAAGTTGTGGATGTCTGGTGCATAAAAGAAACATACCTAGATATGATCCATGTGTCAGATCAGCCACCGTTTGTGCTTTGAAGCTCTATTTCCAATTTCTTTTTGTCTTTTATATGGAACTCAGTATGCAACTATGCTTTGATTTTGATCGAGATGTGAATAGGGATTTTTAATGAAACAATTAAAATCCCAGTGCTATATTGTGTTCTTAAATTTTTGCAACATGAAAGTAACTGATTCGGTTCTTGTTTGGGTTGTTTTCCTCACATATGAGGAGGCCCAGGAACTTGAATCAACGCTTTTTTGCATACATTGGGGTGGGAGAAGTATTGATTTTTTTGCTTACCATCCCATCTTTACAATCTATGTTTTGTAATGAACATACAGTATACGGAATGCTTCAATGCATATACTATGTAACTTTTTATTGTCTTAATAGAAAGTTTGATTTTTTCTCTGGAAAAAAACATTATACTAATTTCAAATTTCAAATATATGTTTCCATATATAATATTAATACTAATAAGTAAGGTAGTGGGTTCGGGGATTGTCATTACTAGGGATCCTATGGTACCAAGGATGGAAGGTCAGATTGAATCCTCGCAGAATGCGACCACTCAGAGAAAGGATTTAGACGGCTCTGCCACATTGGATTTGACCACCCATGTCGGTCCGAGCGCTCTTGCAGGCCCGAGTGCTCTTGCAGATGGTGGCCCTTCAAGTAAAGAGGGCCAACCCTCTGAGTTTGAAGACCCAGACCAATTCGGTTGCCACATTGTGGAAGAATCGCCTCCAACATCGCATGAAGATTGAACAGGTCCGCACCCTCTGGTTTTTGTTCAATTGTTGTAAGAGGTTGCTCAATCCCTTCCAGACTCATAGTCATTTCATGTTTTTAGTTCTCAGAATCAGGTCTTTTTCAATTTTTGACTCGTTGGTTTCCCCTGCGTGGGCGGCATTCTCCAGTTTCTTTGGTCACTGTCTTGGTTCAATCTGTGTAAGGGTCACTGTCTTGGTAGCGGATGTATTGTTCCTTTTAATATGTCCTAGTCTTCAGTTACAGTTTCCAGTGATCTCAAGTCTCAAAGTAAGTCATCATGCAGGTCTTCTGGTCAGTTTTTCAAGCAAGTTTTGTAAGCATATCATCTCACAGGCTAGAACTCTTGAGGCCTAGGCCTCTCTGTAACCATATTTTTATATTAATATAGAAGTAGACTAATTCAAAAAAGAAAAAAGAAAAAAAAAATAATAATAATAATACTAATAAGTAAGGTATCGAAAAGTTAAACATACATTACGTTAAGATAATCACATATATTTAATTAATCTAGTATAATTCTTTTTCTTATAGTCAATATAAACTCAATAATTAATGTATAAGAAATAATAAAGTCTTCAATAATTAGGTACGTATTGGATTTGGACATCCCATATAATATAATACTCCACTTCCTTTTATATAATATTAATAATTAATTTACATGAAAGAATATAGTCTCTACTATTTAGGCATCCATTAGATTTGGATGACGCATATATTAATGTCTAACCTTAAAAACGTGATATATTGAAAAAATATTAATTATCCCTATATCAAGTTGATAACCTATTAATTCAGTCAAATGTGCCAAAGAATAACTTTTATATAGTTTAATAATTAATTTACATGAAAGAATATAGCCTCTACTATTTAGGCATCCATTAGATTTGGATGACGCATATATTAATGTCTAACCTTAAAAACGTGATATAATGAAAAAATAATAATTATCCCTATATCAAGTTGATAACCTATTAATTCAGTCAAATGTGCCAAAAAAAATTAAATTTGGCTAAGTGCAACTTTAAAAAAATTATTTTCTATTTATTGTAAATTATTTTATTCTCATTTATCTGTCATCGGATTGGTGATTAATTTTAACTTACCCACGCTCAACCTAGGAAAGTACAAAGGCTTGCATGAGTGTTGTGCGCAGATTTTAATGTGTCATGTCTTTTTAAGTTTTGGTAAATCATATACAAAATTCATAAATATGTTGATAGTTTAGTTTCAACAATTAAATAATTTAACTTTTACAAAATAATTTTTAATATAATTTAATACTATATTTTTTATTATAAAATATATTTTTAATAATCATAATGTTATAAGAATTTAATAATGATCTTTTCATGAAGGAAAAACTTAATAATAATAATTAATGTAGCTATTTAACTTTTATGTAACTTTAATAATTTATTTTACTAATATATTTCAATATAATATAATATTATTTGTTTTATTGTGTTAAAGCTATATTAATATAACTTTGATATTATAAATTAAATTTTAAATTTAATATAATTAAATTTAAAGTTTTATTAGGTTCTATTTTGCACAAAAATAAAGATTTTTTCAAAATCCCAACATAATCAATTCTACTTCTATTGATGAGATTTATGTAGCATATATCCATGGGGTCATAACTATAGTATAACATGGTTAACAAGTTCAACCATATTCAACCATGGTTATCAATGCTTCACATGGGAAACACAATCAACTATAGTCAACATGGTCAACCATATACATCTATAGTCACATGTTGGAAATTGTGGTCAAACAAGCCCAATAATGGTCAAACTATACAATGGTCAACTATGGTCAATCCACCTTAATAATAGTCAATCAAACTCAACAACTTTCAACCATTATCAACTATAGTCAATATTTTCAACCATATTCATCTATAGTTAAACATTAACAACTATACTCAACCACATTAGCCCATAGTCACCCATGGCCAACCATGTTCATCCATAATCAACCATGGTTGACCATAATTAACCATGGTCAAATGAACTCAATCATGGTATATCATGGGCAACAACACAACGATATTCATCCATCCTTAAACCACCTCAAGAATGGTTAATCATGGACATAATGCTCCTCCATGGTTATCATGGACAACCATATTCATATATAGTTAAATATTGACAACCATGAATAACTGAGAGACTTTTAAATAATAAATGACTAATTTACATCTAATTTTTATAAGTAGTTGAAAAAAATGTAGGCAATTTCTCAAAACCATTATAAAGGATATGCATATTATAAGTTTATCAATATGTCACATACTAAAACTAAATCTTGTTTTTTACTTTATTTAGCTATGTTTAAACTAAGCAGCGGGGAGTAGCTACCATGTAGCACTTGTTATGTAGTGCTTCTCTCTTGTGCATAGTTTCCAAGGTATTTATGATTATTCTATTATTGGAAAGGTTGGCACATTGTCCTGTGGCACATCTTCTCTTATGAATATCATTTTATGGGATTTGTTAATGATATTGGGAAACAACACAGTTTTGGCATTATATTAATAAGTTTTGACCACTTTATCTCTTCTTCCTAGGGTGCATTTAACATGGAGATATCATATTATTTGTTGGGAGGTTGAGCTAGTCACATGGAATGATTTTTTAATGTGTGCTTATTATAAGTGCTCTCATATCTTTATTTTCAGTTTACTTTAGCTATACTTGTCATGTTTTATTCTCCATTAAAGAGCACCCTCACCTTTGATTTGGCACATGTATGATTTTCTTGAGGTATTTGTAGAGAGCTAGTAGGCCCTAATAGAAAAAATAATGTTGTGTTCCTCAACTCAATACTTTAAATGTCAACCCAGGGTTCATACAAACATGAGAGCTATTGTGGACTATGAATGTAGACTCCACACACGCATATGTGTACATGAAGAGACTAATGCATCCAACAACCACTTTAAATTCTTTGGTAAGGGATATTGATGATGATGATGATGATGATGGTTAACGTCCACTGAGACCAAATTGGTCTATCAGACCTACAATTTTCTTAATTTTTACTTGTCTGGCTCCTCGTCTTTCTTGGCGAGATTGGTGTTATAGCTTTCTTTCTTTTCTCTACGGTCTTCCAACTTCCTTTGTCTTGCATCTCCTTCATCTCTTCTGGTTCTTGGGACATTGGTGTCATAGCTTCGTGATCTATAGTCGGAGAAGTTTGATTTAGGAGATCTGCTTTGCTGTTCAATGAAGATTTATTTTCTGCCGTATTCAAATCCTCATAGTTGTTGATTTGTTGGGGCGGGCTTTCTCCTTGCTTGCTTTGAGAGTTGTTTCCTTCTTCCTTGATTTCTTGTGACTCAGAGTTTTCTCTAGAATATTCTTCTTTGATGACAGTGTAGTGTTCTTTTTGTGCTCCTTCCCACCATGTAGATCTGTGGTGGTTTTTTCTAGCAAAATTTTTCTCAGAGGCTTTTGGGAAATTTTTGGCTAGATGCCCCATCTCAAAGCATGATCGACATCTGAAGAGGACACTTTCATAATCAAGCTTCTAGTTCCACACATAGTCTTTACTTGTTAGGTTTATTTCAGCTGGGAATCCGGCGCTGAAATCCATTTCCACACAGATGCATGCATAGGTGGTTCTGGCATTTTTGATACCCAACTGTGTGCGAAGGGTATGAAAAATGTTTATGAACTCCGACACATCTTGGTCCCTTGCCTACCACAGCGTGGTCCACTTTATGTATTTGTCCTCATAGCTTTTGATAGGGTATTATTGCTCCTTGATGGCATCCTGGAATGAATTCCAAGTGGGTGTGGATGAAAATAGTGAGCCCATGCTTTCATCCTTCTACTCGCAGTAGGTTTCCCACCAATCCTTGACGTGGGGGGCTGGTTTGAGAAGGGCGAAAACAATCTTTTCCCGACTCGAAAATTCATGAATAGAAAAATACCCTTCTAGCAGATTTAACCATTTATCTATAGAATTTTCATCTATCTGACCCTCAAATATGGGGATTTCAAAATTAACTTACCGTAAAGGGTGTGACATTTCCAGAGTAGTTGTTGGAAGCCGATGTGTTGCCTCTGGGTAGCTGTTGAAGGATTTGAACAAAGTTGTCCTTCGTCACATTCCTTTGTTGCTCGAGGGCTTCTTCGAGCAAGATTTTGATAGGATCTCCTTCCCCCTAATATTTCTTCTCATCTGCCATGGGTGGTCGTCAAGATTTGCAAGGCTGGTCTTGCAAAGGTTCGACCATTTCAAGCCGTAACTCCTTATATCTCGACCCCGTTGGGGACATGAAAAGAAAAACAGAGAAAAAGCAGACCGCTCTGATACCACTGATCTAGACTTAAACAGGAACGCAACAAATTACAAAGATAACCATAAACATAGATATGCAATGGAAATAATACTTCATTTCATTAATGTAAAATACTGAAATATGCTTACAAACAGAAATGGAAATAAACCAGCTAGGGCGATGGTAGCTTATCTTTGAGAAGAGATGTGATGGCTACATGGCTCTGAAATGAATTAAAATGAGGCTCGAAGGCCTATTTATTTTTTATAAACAATGGAAAGCCCTTAACATCCAAAAACCTAACCCTAGAAGATGAAACGCCAAACTGTGGGCCCCGTTTGGGTAAATTGGTACATCAACTTCCCGGGGTCATAACTTTGGCATACGATCTCTGTTTGACGCATATAATATCTCATTAGAAAGATCTATCTGAGCACTACAACTTTGGGAAGAGAAACATTGATATATGGACCCATGTTGCTCCCAGATTTCCCAGAAAACATCGTTTAGGGCCTCAAAATGGCTCTGGAAGTTCAGGACCCGAAAAACTGCTAAAAATGGTAAATTGTGCTACAATTACGGAAACTGAAAAACTAAAAGAGACAGTTATGGGGGTCCAAATGGGATAGGTGGGTGGCCACCAACATCCACCTGGATCACAAAGATTCATCCTACTTTCTTGCATCATCATCATTTTCCTTCCTAGGAATAAGAAGATATTAGACTTTCCCAAGGGAAGAATCTTCATCGAAAGTGACATGATGACTTATTTCCACTTCTCTTTGACTAGACACATAGATTCGATATGCATTCAAAGTTTCACTCTAGCCCACAAATGTTCCTTTCTTCCCAGATGCATCTAGCTTGTTTCTTCTCTCTTTCGGCACATGAAAATATATGGGACAACCAAAAATTCTAAATTGAGAAACATCAAGTTTCTTATTGGTGAAAACTTCTTCGGGTGAGTTGAAGTCCAATTCTTGATGCGGAAATCTATTTTGAACATACACAACAACATTGAAAACTTCTCCCCATAAGAACTTTGGTAAGCCTTGTTAATGAAGCATGGCATGGGTGGCTTCTATGATAGTTCAATTCTTCCTTACTCAAACACCATTTTTCTTAGGAGTATATGTAGTAGTGGTCTCCCTCTTAAAGCTATCTTCTCTATAGTAGTCATTGAATTCATTTGACTCATATTCGGTTCCATTATTGATCCTTAATATTTTGATCTTCTTCCCTATTTGATTCTTGATCAAGGCTTTGAAAGAGCGAAACCTTTTGAACACTTCATCCTTATTTTTCAATAAATAGATCCATGTTTTGTGAGAGAAGTCATCCACAAAAATTTCAGAGTACAAGTATCCACCTAGAGATGTTACGGAAAACATATGTGATAGATCAGAATGGACTAATTGAATAATATCGGTAGTTTGAATTTCACTTTAGGGGAATGGTCCCCTTTTGTGTTTGCCAGTTGCACAACCCTGAAAACTCCTTCATGATCTATGTTGAATTTCGAGCATATCTGTGACCATCTTCCTCACATCAGGTAAGGCTTTGTAATGAAGGTGAGAAAATATTCAGTTCCATAATTAAGATTGAAGAGAAGTATCCCAAGTCATAGCTCCCAAAGGACTTCATCCAACCTGATAGAGACCTTCAACCCTAAATCTAAGTGTAAATTCATCTTTTGGGTTCCTTTGCAAAACACGTACCTTCCCATCAATGAATGTCACCTTGAAACCATTATCTTCCATCGCAGAAATAGAGACCAAGTTATTTTTCAAATCAAGTATATAAATACTTCTTGTACATGAAGGGTTTGACCTTTATTTAAGTGAAGAGTGACAGTCTCAATCCCTTTCACGAGATAGGTGGCATTTTCCTCGAGTATGATCACCACATTTTTTTTATTTTCAAGCAACTTTGAGAGGGCCTCCTTATACCTAGTGAAGTGCCTTAAGGAACCACTATCAATCAACCAATGATACAATGTATCTGGAGAAGAGGCAATGGCGAGGGAAGAAATAAGATGAAATTCCTTTTGCTTATCTATGACATTAGTTTCCTCATACCTGGAGTTTCTCGACTGATGAAAATGAGAATTTGGGGGTTGCCCAAAATCCCAATTCCTTTAAAAAAATCTTGATCCTGGACCTATGGGTTATGGGCCCACAAGCCTAAACGGAAGTGATTTAACTTTTAAAACGTGGATCTTCATTCTCAAGCCAAATAAGAACGACACATGGCTAATAACCCACTTAAATTAGGGAAGAACATAAACAACAATCCTAATTTATCACATACATCCGTAATTTCTATAAAAAAAATTCAAATACTGAATTCTTTGGCCTAGGCAGTTTTGGCAGCAGGTTTGACTTCATTTAAGTCACAAGCTCGAATCCCGCAGAGTCAGCAACGCATTAACGCCTCCATTAATAGCTTGATGTCGTTGAATTTAAGGCCAGACATATCGATTATAAAGACGTAGGAGATGGGGTATTCTTTAACATCCACTGGAGTGGAAGTCATGGCCTTAGTATCACGCACATAAGAGTGAGTCAGGACCTTGAGGAGCTTCTCCATTTCACCCAGCACGCCAAACAGCTACTGCACTGCCATTCTTCAAATCTCTTACCCGAGTTTTAAAGATCAGTAAAAAAACGATTTCAAAATGACCGATTGATTACAGAGTCTGGATGCTTCCATTTTAATGTGTTACGATGTGGAATGGTATTTCGCCACACTCGGTAACAGATTTATCACTCAGTTTAATAAATTCCGCCATCAACAGAACAATCATATATAATAGGTAAACAATATATATAGATCGCCATCGACCCTGAAATGATCGATGGTCGATCAACTAGTTCACAACGTTCAATTGCAAAACACACACAAGCATACACAACATACACTACACCCAGGTTTATATATATTACACAAAACGGTTACAAAATTAAGGCATTTCAGCCTTAAAACGAGCTCACGCTCGGCTACATCTTGCCACTCACAAATTACCTCACACTCACAAATTACCTCATAGAACAGATATATCTCACACCCTATCACATTACATTTATATAAGATGCATTAGGAAGGATTGATCAGATCTTCTCCTAGTTTTTCTACAATGAAAGCTCTCCAAAAAGCGTGCATGGTTGTATCCATCTTATCCGCTTTAAATCTGCTTTAACTTATCCACTTTAAATCCACTTTAAATCTATTTTTCTGTTTTAAAACAGACTTTCCTCTGTTCTGATCCTTTGGTCCACGTTTGCTTGCTTTGGTGCTGAGTGCTCCCGCATTAGACTCCTGAGGCACAAAAATTTATGACCTACTGGACATATGCTTCTGGTCTTCATAATAGCAATTTTATCCACTGCATTCCTTCACTAAAACTGCTTCCATGATTTTTTGTGAGCTGCAACCAACCTCTACAGTAACAGTCTCCTCTGTTACATGATACCTCACCAAGCCCTCCGCACTCGGTCTTTTGGCATCCTTCTCTAGGTTGCTGCAAATCTTCTCACCTTCCGCTGCCACCATCTGCACAATAGCAAGACCATAAACTCTCCATCTTTAACATAACTGTACCTCTTTCCACTTCTGCTCGCATTCTTCTTTCTTCTCTCAGGAATCCTTTCCCTGCTCTAATACCAACTGATGAAAATGAGAATTTGGGGGTTGCCCAAAATCCCAATTCCTTTAAAAAAATCTTAATCCTGGACCTGTGGGTTATGGGCCTACAAGCCTAAACGGAAGCGATTTAACTTTTAAAACGTGGATCTTCATTCTCAAGCCAAATAAGAACGACACATAGCTAATAACCCACTTAAATTAGGGAAGAACATAAACAACAATCCTAATTTATCGCATACATCCGTAATTTCTATAAAAAAAAAAATTCAAATACTGAATTCTTTGGCCTGGGCGGTTTTGGCAGCAGGTTTGACTTCATTTAAGTCACAAGCTCGAATCCCGCAGAGTCAGCAACGCATTAACGCCTCCATTAATACCTTGATGTCGTTGAATTTAAGGCCGGACATATCGATTATAAAGACGTAGGAGATGGGGTATTCTTTAACATCCACTGGAGTGGAAGTCATGGCCTTAGTATCACACACATAAGAGCGAGTCGGGACGTTGAGGAGCTTCTCCATTTCACCCGGCACGCCAAACAGCTGCTGCACTGCCATTCTTCAAATCTCTTACCCGAGTTTTAAAGATCAGTAAAAAAAAACGATTTCAAAATGACCGATTGATTGCAGAGTCTGGATGCTTCCATTTTAATGTGTTACGATGTGGAATGGTATTCCGCCACACTCGGTAACAGATTTATCACTCAGTTTAATAAATTCCGCCATCAACAGAACAATCATATATAATAGGTAAACAATATATATAGATCGCCATCGACCCTGAAATGATCCATGGTCAATCAACCAGTTCACAATGTTCAATTGCAAAACACACACAAGCATACACAACATACACTACACCCAGGTTTATATATATTACACAAAACTGTTACAAAATTAAGGCATTTCAGCCTTAAAACGAGCTCACGCTCGGCTACATCTTGCCACTCACAAATTACCTCACACTCACAAATTACCTCACAGAATAGATATATCTCACACCCTATCACATTACATTTATATAAGATGCATTAGGAAGGATTGATCAGATCTTCTCCTAGTTTTTCTACAATGAAAGCTCTCCAAAAAGCGTGCATGGCTGTATCCATCTTATCCGCTTTAAATCTGCTTTAACTTATCCGCTTTAAATCCACTTTAAATCTATTTTTCTGTTTTAAAATAGACTTTCCTCTGTTCTGATCCTCTAGTCCAAGTTTGCTTGCTTTGGTGCTGAGTGCTCCCGCATCATCGACTTCTTGGGAGGACGAACATTTCCATATTGAGCAATGAGAGAATTCCTCTTTCCTTTGTTGTTGAACATGTTGTTCCTTTGATTTCCATTGCCTTTGTAGTTTTTGTGATTGTTGTTGTCATCATCCCTTGGAGTATCCTTCTCATGAGGACAATTTCTAGAAAAGTGGCCAAATCTATTACAATCGAAGCATCTTCCTTTTCTTCCTTCTTTGAATCTCGGATTAAACCCTTGACCTTGTCTTCTTGGACCAACATTTTTCTTCCTTTTAGCATGAGCCGAGAAAGCGGTGGGATTATTCCCATTTGATGGCTTATCTCTTTCCATCATACTTATTTCTTCTTGAGTGAATCTAGCCAATAATTCATCAAATCCCAGAATCATGTCATTGTTGAGGATGGTAGTGTTAAACACATCATGTTCTCTTGTAATGCCTCCAAGTGTAATAAGAGTGAGATCCCTGACACCAAAAACTTCTCCAATAGATAGGAGATCATTCTTGATTTTGGTAATCCTCATGAAGTAGGATTGAATCGACTCTCCTCTATCCATTTCGATGTCTTTCAACTTGTTCTTGAGAAAGAGGACTTGATTTGAATTATTTACTTTGAATATCCCAACTAGCTTGTCATACATCTCCTTAGATGTTTCCAAATAAAAAATATAGGAAACCAAAGTCTTGTGAATAGAATCAACAATAATTTTCTTGGCTTTGACCTCACCTTTCATGTACTTTGTTTTTGCAATAGCAGGTGCGTTTGGAGGATCCACCACTCTTCCTTTGACATAGTCCATAGCATCATTCTCTTCCAAATTAAAATCTAGAGACATCTTCCACTTCCATTTGTGATAGTCAAATTTGTCCTTAATCTTTTCCTCATATTTGAAGTAAGATGTAGTCGTCATTAAGACCAGCTCAAAATTCTTGTTCAATAATTGCCCTTAGTGATTTTTTTCTCAATCTTTCTTGGATTTTGTCTTAACCTGGATCTAATACCATGTTAATTTTAGATAACAATGGTATGTTCTATGCTTAGCACAATTTATTTCAATGTTCTTTTAGCAGCCCAATAACAGTATCCAATTATTTCTAGTAGTAATCACATCAACCATTAATCACATTGACAACAAATGCATATAGAACACAAAAAAAACATATGCAAAAGACAAGACAAGAGGACATCGGATATGGTAGATGTCAGGGAAAACCCCCAATGTGGGGAAACCCTTTGATCAAATATTATTATTATTATTCAATAGTTCATTAGAGAGAGATCAAAAAAGTCAGATAGACTAGCTCAATACAAAGTCAAATCAGCCCTGTCAAATTCTGTAGTCAACTACAGTCAAACTTTAGCCCTAACCAGAAATTAAATATTGGTCAAATCAGTAGCAAAACACCTCCTTTGAAGCTTGGTCAAAGGAATTTCAATTCGGCCTTCAATAAAGGCCAAATTCAACCCAAAACAATCCCACAAACTCTGGCCAAATTTGGTCAAACAATAGTCAACCTTGTGGTCAAATGGTCCTATGGTCAATGAAGGTCAAACAGTCCCAAACTTCTTGATTTTCATGCCAATCAATGCAGCCTCAAGAGAGCGAAATTATGCCTCCAAAACTGCAATCAAATTCAGTCAAAATTGCAATGGTCAATGCTGGTCAACCATTAGAAGTTTTTGGTTCTGTTTTAGCCCAAAAAGACAGTCCTCTTAGTCGCATGTGAGAGAGAGAGAGGGAATATGCCTAAGATGTACG
This sequence comes from Pinus taeda, assembly GCA_000404065.3. NCBI lineage: Eukaryota > Viridiplantae > Streptophyta > Pinopsida > Pinales > Pinaceae > Pinus > Pinus taeda. The sequence continues at coordinate 68,648 of APFE031631670.1, forward strand.
GAACAATCTAATGCAGAGAGAGAAGAATGTGTGAGTGAATTATGTCCAAGTGAGGTGATAAGCCTCTTCTATTTATACACTTTGTTGTGGTTGAAGAGATACATATATTGGGATTCTTGAGCCTACATTAAGTTGAGGCTGACCTAAACAATTTGTACATGTGAGAGAAAAATTTAAAAATCATACTTCTACTTGTCCTAATGAGATGATATTTATATCAATCTTGGACCTCTCAAAAAGAGGAATCCAGTGCAATAATCATCTCCATGATATGAGTTGTCCCAAGGTAGAATTTGGCCCTAGTTTCCAATTTTAGCATGTGTGATACATGTTCAATCTTGCATAAAGGAAATGCTCTCATGAAATCATTGAAGAATGTGCATGTGGGTGTAAGTGACTTGACAATTTCAAACTAGAAGAATACTTGAACACTTTGAAAAACATCACATGACCATGTATTAGCCATAGAGTGACAGACCATAAGATCCCCAGTAGGCTCCAAAATTCAAGTGTGAGAAAATTTTTGGAGGGTGTTGATCGTAGTGACAACACTTGGCGACACACTGGTAGAAATACAACTTCTCTCTTTAGGTTTAATTCTATAAGTGAAAGGTCTCATTCTTTCAGGAAGTATTGATTCACCTTGTGGATTACCTTGGATTCCCTACTTATCCTAGTTAGAGATAGTCCCCTGCACCCCCTTACATAGTTAAACGCATATTAAATTTTTCCAAATCACAGTTGTTTCGATCTAGGAAAAAGTAATATGTGCAACAAGTTTAAGATGTCCAAAGTATGATTTTCATATTTGATGTTGTTCTGCTACTAGAAGACCTAGAAAGTACCCTGATGGAGTCACTACAGGATCACAAGCATTGCTTCGCTTATAGTGAGCCTAGATAGTACCTAGATGAAGTCACTTGCTTCACCTCCCTGCGTAAGGATCCTTTCTCTTCTTTCACCATTTATTTATTTATTTAATAGGATTGTGCTTTGACACTTATTATTTTCAATGGGTGGAAGAGGGATCCCAACTTATTAAGAGCAAAGGAGGTTGCCCCTTCATAGAAGTATTTATAGACCTCTGATATTGGTCTACTTGCTAATTGACTTTCCCCTTATCCTTTCTCCACTTGATTGGATCAGTAAGAAAAACATTATTTACTTACAATACCAAGTTGAGGAATGAAGGTCCTAGAATAGATACAGGCTTTATATTTTGACCAAAGGATTTCTATTCTAGTAGATCGTATTTTCCATTTAGTCATCATTGAATTTAAAGATATGTAAACCCAAGATAGAGAAGAGGTAACATATTAGCCAAGAATTGCTCATCATCACAATTGCCCTTTTCAAGTTTTAGCCATATTGTCTTTTGAGCTAAATAGGAGCATTTTTCATGCAAAGTCTTATTGAACAAACACAAATAAAATACATCAAAAAGTGATGAAACAAACCAAAAGAGCTAAGAAAATGGAGGTGGAACATAAAACAACATGCAAAGTATACAACAAGAAAAAAACAAATGCAGGGACTCAATGGAGAGCGGGATAGAGGGTGGATGTGATGCAAGGGAAACTAAATAACACTAAGCCTAATCCTAACCTAGTCATCTATAAGATCAAGGCTAGATGTAATGATCTTTCCAATTAATCCACCATCATTGTTCCCGACCTATGAACACCAAGATACGAGTAATGAAAACCAATATATAATAATGTGGAAAATAAAAGATAATAACTTGAAAATATTTCACATATAATAGAAGGTACTTCTTAAAGGAAGAAGTATGTGTCATATCTCCTGAGTTTACCCAACCTACAACCTTACCTTTTTTATTAAAATCATAAGCAAACAAACCTTGATGGCTTCTTATGAATATACCTACACTTATATTGTCTTCCTTAGAAAATATCAAGAGAAATGAGAACTTTATTTTAGAAAAAGGGCTTGTTAAGTAAGATGCTTCCAATTGATCATAGATTAGATCATGAAATTCAAAACATTCCTCTTGATGATCCTAAAATCCTTGAGAGAAAGAATTTTCAGTTAGTGGTGTGGAATTAGGATGAGAATCCTTTGAGGGAAAATAAATTTGATCATATTTAGAAAGCTTGTCAAGATACTGAGGACCTGACATAAGCATCAACGAAGGATGAAGTGCCTAAACTACTTGACAAGTGTCTAAATTTTGAGATGATAAACCACAAAGATCAACTGATGTACAACAACCATCATAGGATATACTAGTAGGAAAATGATCAATTGAATGATGGTTGTCATGTTCAGATAAATCAATTAAGGTGCAAGATTATCGATCAATGGAGGATGAAGATAAATCAGTTTGAAATCTATTAAAAAAATAGCACCAACATTTATTGACACTGAAGAGGATATCTAGTGGCATGAAGAGAATAATCATTAGTGGATTATTCACAAGTCTGAAGGATTAGGAGCTGATTACTTTGAAAATAACATGACAAGTATGAATCCTTCGGCAAAAGATAATTTTTAGAATGATCAAATTCACAGATTTTCTCATCCATGAAAGGTATACATTCCAAACATGAGTTTGATATAAGATATTTGCATGAAGATAAATCAACTGAAATAAAACCTTCAATCTAATCAGAGACCAAATCTTAAAAGTTAGAAAAACTATGTCCAAATTACCGAACATCTTTCAAGAAGGGATTTACATCCAATGAAATCATGCAAAGAAAAGAATTATGTGAGAATATCCAAATCTGATTTGGTTTGGGGGACTTACCAGAGTCGTGAGAACCTGACATAACCATCAATGAAATTTAAAATGCCTCAACTTTTTGCCGAGTCCAGACACTTTCAAGAATTGTAAAATTTCCTTTTTAGGATTGAATTAGATTATGCATGATCTGTGGAGAGTTACCATCAATAATTTCAAACAAATTACTACTATCCAAGTGGTAGCCAACTGCATTTGGTCATAATAACTCTCTTCCAATTGCATATCTACAAATGGATGGATTGAATGATTTTCATGAGTCGTCTAAATAGAAGAATTTTCGTCATGCAAAAATGGAAATGAAAAGGGATGGAAAGGATACCCAATGATTTCTTTACCATTCCTCTTCATCATGAATGATCTCACTACCATGTGTCAATTAAAAATCCAACTCAGATGGATTATCTCCATCACAATTTAATGCCTTACAAAAGGTGGAACACAAGGGATAGTGAGGTGAAGAGAGAGTTCCGATAAGAAAATATTCTTTAACCGAATTAGATTCAAGACTAAATATTTTATAACAAAGTTCTCTTGAGAAACTGAAAATCAAAAGGTTCATTTGGGAAACCATCATTACATACAATAACAGAGTCATAATCAAGAGAATGAAGGTTTTCCAATACCTTAGACTGATTAAGAAAATTAAATTTATTTGATTCATCACCGAGGCTAGTAGATTCAAATTCAACCAAGGATGAAAGATAATTATCTTGACATGGAGGATTCTGAAAAAGAGAAGAAAGATCAAAAGGATCCTCACCTTTTTTCTCCTCTACTTGTGAAACTTGACTCCTCCTAGTCCATACTTGTATTTGGAGGAGACTGATCAAGTGGATAAATGGGAAAGGGATCATGTTAAAGAGATGATAAAGAGGGAAAAGAATCAAAATCAGATTCAAAACTAGAGTTATGAGTGAGTATCATCCTAAGGAATGGAAGGATTAACCTTTACGTGAGTCTTCATGAACCATTCCAAGGTTTCCTCCATCAGATCAAGATCATGGGAAATGGATGATGGTTGAGAATATGGATTAAGAGTTTGATTTGAAAATTTCCCAACCTCAATATTATCACAGGGATGCACAAAAATTGGTACTGGAAAAGGAGGAGGAGAAGGAACAAAAGGAATAATAACTTCCTCCTCTGAATTGGGGATGTATCACAGTTTACAAAAGTTGGGAAACAATAACATTTGGGGGTTTAGATTCACATTGATTCAAATAAATTTGAACCAAATGACCAATTTTTTTCTTAAAGAAATCCCAATCCATATCTTGTTCAGGAAACTCATAACATAAGTGAAATAATCTATTAGAAAAATCATCAACTGATTCATCAAGATCCATTCTAAGTTGATTGATTCTTTTGTATACATCTTGGCAATCATACCAATCAAAATCTGGATGAATCTCCTTAAGAAATTGATGAAATGAATGAATGGAATAAGATAGTAAGGTATGACACCATTAACTAACACAACCTTGAAGAGTGAGGGTCAACAGAATAAACATAACATCTTCATAATTGATTTCAAGAGATTCATAAAACCAAAGAAAATAATTTATGTGTCTGGATAAAAAAAATACCAACCTCACCATTAAACTTGAATTGGCCCTAAGGCATGAACAAATTTCATGGATAATTAAAGTTTACCAGGAGGTAGATTAGAAAAATACTACGGGATTCTGATTTGGGAAAGATCCATTTAATATAAGAGATTCAAACACAGACTCAAAGGGAACATCTTGTAATTTGACCCTCCTAGCGCCAAAAATGTTGATGGTGTTGGATACTGCCAACATACAAGGGGTCTCCCTGATGTGAAGTCCCAATTAGGCCTCACACTGTTTGGAGTAGGAGCTCCATCCAGAGTATCGAACTAACCACAATAGCGCAAAGGATTATCTTGGTTTCAACGTGTAACATAAGAGATTATATACATAGACCTTGAAGAAGCAAGTAAGTTGACATTGTGAAACACCAATTGCAATGTGTAAAAGGATACCTTCACGAGGGGGGAGACAAAAGTGAGCCTCTAGAAGGAAGTAATAGTACTAACCTAATAGAGACACAGAAGCAAAGAAATATTCATTAGTGAAATAGTTCACATACTGATTATTGAAGAAAATACAACACACATTCAACAAGATGAGTACCAAAGCCACTGAAATAGTTCAATTTATCAAGTACATGTGAATACAACATATATCATAAACATCCCAAGAATAGTCCTCAAACATTTTCTATACATTCATGAAAATGTATTGGCTCATATAGCTTCAATTATAAGGTGGAAGATACAAGTACAAAAGTGAGACACTAGCTCCAATTGTGGAACATTAAGTCACTTCTTGCTTTTCCAAAGAATAGTTTTCTCTCCTATGCCAAGTAGAGAAGCCAAGACTAGCTCTCCAAAGATTAATCCTCCAAAATCATATTGCTTGAGTTATGAGGTTTCTTTTATAACAAGGGGGATGAACTTTCATATCCCCATGGCTCTTGAAATTCCATCATGACTCTTGGACTTATAATGTGTCCTTTAGACTTCTAAACAATTCTTGAACTTCTAATGACTTTTGGACTTCTCCTAAAGGCATTTTGTCCATATATGATTGAGTGACTTTTCATATTCTGCATATGAATCTTGGACTTCCACATATTACATTTTGTCCTTTTCTTTAGAATACATCACTACATTCCCCATGATGATGTAGCATGACACATGGAAACATATTGACTATTATGATGACACAGGTACAAATTACAACTTGACAATGATGACATGGACTTCATGATGAGGTGGCAATGCCAAGTTGTCTTGTTTGTTGCTTCATCTTGAATTCTTGATGGTAGATCTTATATATGCTTCATCTTCATGAAATATCCCCTTTGTTTCTGATCTCCACCCTCCAAAGTTTCTTTTATAAATATCATAATCCTCTGAGTCATTATGCGATGTGTTCTTTCTATCTTGGTCTATGATATTCTTCATGTCTTTGTGAATGTTCTTCTTTGTGCATCTTCTTTGCAAGTGTTCTTTGTTTATCTCCTTTACTATCTTCCTTGAGCATAACCTTTTTATGTTGAGATAGTATTCCTTTTGATGAAGATCATTCCTGGAAAGGAAAATTCAGTGTTAAAACATCTATTTTATCACTACTTAACTCATGGAATGATCTGTTCATGATAGGCCTGTGAGAGGGTCAAAAGAAGAAGGCTTGATTGAGAGGGCACGGGAAAAATCATCAATGGATTAGGAAGGCTTCACAATTCAGTTTTTTTGTGCCATGCATTATGAAGAGGAGCTCTCGTTTGTCCAACGCAGTGGGGGAAGCCGAAGGGACAATTTGGGAAGCTTCGTGCTTCAAGGATGTGCTATGCTCTCCAAAGAAAGAGAGGAAATCTTAAAAGAACAATTTGAATGGTCAAAGGAAAGAGGATGCCTTCTTCATCCTTCCCTACTACACCATGCACTTAAAGGAGGGTTCAAAGATAGGCTTAGGGAGAATTAGCACATTGGGAATGTGGGAAGGTGAAAGGTCCAACCTTCAGGACTGTGTTATGCACTAAGAGAAGGAATATTTTTGTTTGGCCAATTTAATGTCTTTAAATTTTCAATCGTAAATTGTCAATCAGGGTGTGTAGACTGATGAAGTACAAATGCACTATATGTGCTAGAAGTGATTCCTCATGTCATTATGTTCCTGTTAGGGTCTAAACTTAAGATTAATATGGAGATGGTGTCATTGATTATATTAATTTCTCAATTCCCTAAATTTATCAGCGAATTTCTTAAGGGTTAGTTTCTATCGAATTAGTTTATGGATGATATGAGAGTGCTTCTAACTTCTACTCGTGTTATATTATTTTGGGGTTTCTTTGTCTTGAACCTTTAGGCTGTAGCTCTAATTCACTAAGAGAAATTTATTCTATTAGACCGAAAGGAAGTACTGTCTGAATTCAATTGTTGAGAAGAAGGCTCTCACACCTTTACTTAATCTTATTCAAACAAGATATTCTAAGCAACATCTATACTTATGGAGCAAACACAATAAATTATTCTAGATAAAAATAAAATGAAAGAACAGTGTTGTACCAGGTAGAAAGAAATTCAAATAGCAAATTAATCTAGGTATAAAGCAGATGAAAGTACTCATGCATACAACGATTCACTAGTGAACTCATCATACTGCATTTCTCACACAAAAACTGAGTATTCAAAGGAATAGAAAGAAATTGAATTGCATTTGGTTAAAGACCTGTCACTATCATAGGGGCCCTCCACAGATCATTCCATAATCTCCAATCAAAGCAACACACACACACACAAAACTAGTTCTATTGCTTGTAAACAAAATTTAACAAACTGTCTCAAAATTACATCATTCGACCCGCACCAAATAACAGTGCAGCCAAAGTTTTTATAACGAGTATTTAGCGTAACAATCATGAGGAATTTAAGCCTATATATCTTTATTCTAACTAACTATATTGTTAAACCTTCGATTTGTTATTCCGAAAGAAAATCGATAAGGTTTTGATGAAACTCGAATTTTGTTCCAGCGATGATCCTATGGTTGACTTTGGGGTTTTACCGTGATATCCTGCGCTCATCTTGACGATCTGGTTCAAGGGGGTAGGAAGGGATCCATGATGGGACCATTCCCTACCCATCTGTATACTTCATCGCTGACTTGGAGCTTCTGAACCTTGCAAACAATGGAGACAACTACAAAAATCTGGATTAGCTGCGGAAACGACCCAATTCTATAGCCAATTGCATCCTTTAATAAAACAATAGGGCATATAATCAAACATGAAGAAGAAGACATATTATTACTTAATTTTATTGAAACCTGGTGGATGTGGCATTATTTAGGTAACAAATGTAGGAAAAGAGAGGAAACATAGGCAAAAAGGGGTGTCATGGCAAGACAATATTTGGACTCTACATTCCCCCAGACTGGAGGTTTTGTATGTCCTCATACACTTCATCCTTGCCAGTCACTTGTGTCTTCTATTCATCACCTCCAAGTTTCACTATTTTCTTCTTTTTGGAAGCTACTAGCATCCTAGGTTTTCTCATGAGAATTTTATATTTTAAGTTGATAATCTCTTTTTGCATCATCATGTTTTCCTTCTTCAATTTTTTGTTCTTTTTATACCACAAGCTCAAATGGAGGATGAGATTGTCACTTTTTGCAATCTGGATCTCACTTTATGCCTTCAATGCTTGATACTCATTCTTGAGGTACATATTCAACTTTTCTAATTTAAAAATCTCCTGCTTTAAAATGTTTGTGGCTGAGTGTTCCTGTGATGCATTTAACTGGTTGCTCCCTTCTCCATGACTCTGAATTGTTTCCTTGGTTGCTGTCTCCTTTCTTTCCAACGAACCTATATAGTCATATATCTCCTGCTAGACAGGGTCAATACCAGACTATGCACTGGGCTTCTCAGAGGTGCGTTGCAAGGTGGTGATACCTTCCGTGAGGATTCTAGTGACCCTTTTGGAAGACTTCCAGGGTTTTTGTTTGGCTCATTCTCAATTGGCTCATCCTTAGTTGGCTCGTTCTCAATTTGCTCGTTTTCCTCAAGATTAATGTACTCTATAGCTTTGGGGATTGTTTGTTGGACTGTACTCAACCTTGTGCTCCTCCTCAATCCCGAGGTTTGTGATCCCTAAACCTTCTTTCTTTTAGTTTCTGAGTTTTCTTTTTGAGGAAGGGTCCCTGATTTGTGGTATTTCTTTTGCTCTTTTGTTAATTTTCTTCCATTTAAGATTCCCCTTCTTCATTCTATGTAATATGTCTACTATGGGAAACTCTTCTTCTGATAATTATGGGTGAGTCTGGGGTTCCTACTCTTTTATCCATTCTATGGTTCTCTTCCTTCCTCTGGGGGTCCTATTTTTGTTAGCTTTTTATGGGGATCTTTCTTCAAAATTGTTCCTAACTAGGAAACTCTCCCAGTTATCCCTTATACTCCGAAGATGGAACTCAACTAATATCTTTATCAGGCCATGATGATACATGGTGTTTTCTATACACTGAATTTTCTTTTGAACATTTGTAGACATTTTCTTTAGACTATTTAAGAGGAAGTAAGGAAGGTTCATTTGGTGATCTTCAAGAAAATGCATCATCATTCTAATATGGTAAAAATACATATACTCGAACCTACCCTCACAGGTGACAAATTTTTGAAGTATAAGCAATAAATTTCTCCATTTTCTCTTAAGGGTTGTGCTGGGAATACCTTTCTTGAAGACAGTGGTGTCCATCTTTAGATTTTTGAGGAAGAACTTCCAATCCTCTCCATTAATTCCCCTGTTCTTAAACCATTTTTCGCTGCTTCTTGGTAATTATGTAGCCTCTACTATCATGGATTCTGTTATGGTGATATTAATGTCTCCTATTTTGGCTTTAGTTCCATCGAATTAGTGTGCAAATGTCTTGGTCACTTCCCTGTGAAAGCCATTTAATTTTTCAATGAACTGCAACCATTGTTTCTTTTGCAGCAGCTCTTTGGTCTGAGGGTATCCCTCCAAGAATTTCTTCCTTGCTGGCATATTTAGAACAATTATCCTCATTCTGGAGGATGCTTTGCCTCAAAGACTGGTTACCTTGACAGGAGAATTGTGTTGGTAGGTTTTTGCTAAATGGTAAAAGGATGGAGTGGCTATGAAAATTCAGAGGAGTGTAAGAACAGGTGGATTATGATAAGGGTTATAGGAATGAATCGAACTGTTAGGCACATTTAAAATGATGATTTGGTAATTACTTTGGCGGATTTGGAATGAGGACGTGACATGAATTTTTTAGTGGTGGCTTATGATATTTTGTTAGGCGGCCATCACCCTTAAGTTATAATGATTTTGCTTTAATCTTTGGTAGTACTATGTCTTCTTATTGATATATGTAATATATCAATCCCTATTGCTAAATTAATGTAGCACATAGTTTTGATCCACTTTTACTAATCTTGTTTGTTGTTCTGAGATCTCCTATAGGTATTTTTCTTTGTCAGTTGTCCTTTAATTCAAATCACCAAGTGTCCTTGTAGGTTGAAAAATTATTAGGTTGCAAAAACTTGTTGTAGCTACGGAAACTTGTCCAAGTTGTGGAAACTTGTCCCAGCTGTGGAAAGTCGTTGATTCTACAGCTGTGAAAGAAAAAACTTTTTAATAAAGGAACTTTATTATTTTCTTTTAAAAGGAAAATTTGAAGTGCCAACAAATATTGGTTTTCACTCTAATTTTTTTGTATAAACCTGCCAACAACATGTTGGTTTTCATGTTTATACCTCATATATATATAATTTACTTCTTCTTCTTCTTCTTCTTATTATTATTATTATTTCAAAGAGTAAACTGAGTAAAAATTTCTAAGGTGGAAAAGAAGAGGAATTCTTCTTGATCATTTTCAGTTCTAAGTTATCTTGGAACATTTTAACAAACTCGTCTCTTGTTAATGGCTTTTGGTACAATTTGAGTCAATGTCCATTTACTAATAGAGGAATTTTCTCTTCATCAATAGTCCTAATTCTGACTGCACCATTGTCAAAAACACTTCCAATTTCATAAGGTCCAAGCCAGTGGGTTTGGAATTTCCCTTGAAAAATTTTGAACTTTGAATCAAAGAGTAATGCCCAATCTCCTGGATGAAATTTCCTTTCCTTAATGTACTTATCATGCCATCTAGATCTCTGTTGTTGAACTAGGCTAGTTCTCTGGAAGGCTTCTTGTCTAATTTCATCAAGTTCATTTAGTTGTGTCATCCTTTGCTTTTGTGCTTCTAATAAATCAAGATCTCCATGCAGTTCTGTAGACCCATAATTCTTCTGGAAGCTTCTCCACCCAATCCTTCTTGTGTATATGTACAGTCTTGGTAACGATAGCTTCAATCACCTTATTTGTGGACTCAACTTGTCCATTGACTTGTGGATGGTATGGATTTGTATTGATCCACAAGCTTTTGCACTGGTTTCGATGTGAACTGCGTTCCTTGATCTATTACAATTTCTCTTAGAACACCAAAATGAGTAAAAATATCCTCAAAAAGAAATGAAACTACAAAATTTTCAGTAGCAAAAGGAAGTGCTTTATCTTCTACCCATTCAGTGACATAATCAATACATACCAAAATATACTTCTTTTGCTTCGAAGGTGGGCTGATTGGTCCAACAAAATCTAGTGCCCACTTCTCAAATGGTTCGATGAGTACCTGTGGTTGCAGTGGAATTTCATTTGAAAGAGTGGGTTTTCCCATTCTTTGACAATTGTCGCATATTTTAACATATTCTTTGGTGTCCTTGAAAATGGAAGGCCAATAATATCCTAAAAGCAAGATTTTGTAAGCAGTCATTTTGTCAAAAAAATGTCCTCCGCATGGCTCATCATGGTAAGATTTAAGTATTTCTGGTATTTCATCCTCTCGAGCACATCTTCTGATTATGACAGCTGGTCTTGTCTTGTATAACTCTTCATTTATCCATGAATAATATGTGCTATTGTGGACTATTCTTCTCTTTTCCCTAGGACATAAATGAAATGGCATTTTTCCTGTAGCTAAATTGTTAACAATATCTGCATACCAAGGTGATTTAGTAGATATCGCAAAAATATATTCACTAGGAAATTGATCCTCTATGGTTTGATCATTATTTACATTTTGTATTCTAGATAAAAAGTCAGCAATTGTATTCTATTTTCTTGACCTGTCTAGAATGATATTGTTGAATTCTTGTAATAGTAAGAGCCATCTGGTTATTCTTCCATTAGTGACTGGTTTATTCATTAGGTATCTAATGGAAAAATGGTCTGTGTGAACAAAAGTTTCATAGCCATTTATGTAATGTTTGAATTCATTAATGGCATGAACTACAGCTAAAAACTCCTTTTCAGTTACAATATAATTCAACTCTACAGGAGTTATATTTTTACTGGTATAATAGATTGCATAAGGAGTAAGATCCTTTTGTCCTAACACAACCCCTAAGGTTGAATCTGAAGCATCTGTGGAGATATGGAAATACAATTTCCAGTTAGGTCCTTTTAAGATAGGTGCTTTAGAAATTCTCTCTTTTCAAAGTTTCAAAGGCAGCTTGACATTCAAAATCCCAATTGAACTCACAGTCCTTGGTGAGTAATTTAAAGAGTGGGGATGCAATTTTTGTGAAGTTTTCTATGAATATTCTATAGTATTTGGTAAAACTAAGAAAACTTCTAACATCCTTTTGACAACTTGGCACTGATAACCTAGAAATGACTTCAACTTTAGATGAGTATACTTTGATTCCATCTCCTGAAATATGATGACCTAAAACAATTCCTTATTTAAATATCATGAATCATTTTTCATGGCTTAATGAGAGATTTGTTCTTTACATCTTATTAGTACTTTTTCCAAATTTTCAAGTGCTTCATTGAAAGATTCTCCATAAACTGTGAAATCATCAATGTACACTTCCACACAATTATGAATAAGATTAGAGAAAATTCTGAGGACTGCTCTTTGGAATGTTGCTAGAGCATTGCATAATCCAAAGGGAAGTACTCAGTAAGCATAAGTTCCCCATGGGAAAGTGAATTTCATTTTATCCTGATCTTTAGGGGCTACTTAACTCTAGTTATATCCACTAAACCCATCCAAGAAGGAATTTTTTTTTTTTGCTAGTGTGTCTAAGACCTAATCTATAAAAGGTAGTGGAAATTGGTCTTTTAAAGTTGCTTTATTTAGTTCCCTGTAATCAATGCATACTCTCCATTTTCCATTTTTATTAGGAATGATTACTAGGGGTGAAACCCACTAACTGTCAGATATTGGGTAGATGAAATTTACATTTAACAATTTATGAAATTCCTCCTTAACAATTTCTTTTAAATTTGGGTTTGTTCTTCATTGAGGCTGTCTAAATAGTCTTGCACTTTGTTCAATGTAGATATGATGTATGCAAGTTTTAGGATCAATCCCTCTCATGTCAGTGTATTCCCATGCAAAGGCAAAAGAATGTTTCTGTAAAATTTCTATCAACTGATTCTTTTGCACTTTTTCCAAGTTTTCATTGACATTCTGGGTTTTTCCTGGAAAATTTTCTATCGAGGAATTCCTAAATTTTCCCATGGAAAAAAATGACACTTGTTAGATGAGAGATACTCATTGTGATTACGATCATAGTTTGAGGAAGACTCATTATTTTCTAGTAAATTTAGAATTTGGTCTTCCTCTTTTACTTGTTCAGTAGTAAAAATAGGTTGTATATCTTCTTCATCTTCTATCCATTCTTCAATTTTTGTATCTATTGTTGTTCTTGCAAGAGGATATAATGTAAATCTCTTCATAGAATTTCCATCTGAGATAAACATGTCATCTGATCTACAACCGATGAAAACATCAACTGCAGCTAACCAAGGTCTTCCTAGAATTAATGGATGTCCTAAATTATTCTTGGGTGTTAAGACCATGAAATCAGCAGAATATTCCCAAGAATCTAGGGATACACAAACATATTCCAATACACCATCAAGTTTAATCACAGACCTATTTGCTAATTGCAATAAAGTTGGTGTGTATTGAAGGTTAGGAAGCCAAAGTGTGTCGATAACTTGTTTTCTCATTATGTTTATGGCTGCTCCTAGATCAATCCGTGTGTTTGGTATTTCAGTTCCATTGATGTGAATTTTTACAATGGGGCTTCCCGGATCTAAGTATTTTTGAATTTTCATCTTCCCCATCATAATATCTGCAATTTTTCCAACTAACTGAATTCCTTTTATATCTTTTTTTTTCTCCCTGATCTTTGTGTACTTAGTTCCTTAATTGTTTTTGCGAAAATTGGTATTTCTTTTATGGCTTGTAGTAAAGGAAACTTAGTACAAACATTTCTCAATTCATCCATCATGTTTTAATCAGGCAAGATAATTTTTTTTTCTACTCCTTTGTCAATTTTCAACTGTTCAGGGAAAGGTGGTCTAATTGATACCAAGGGATTCTCTATGATGGGAGTGTTTATTGGAACTTCTTATGTTTTCTTGTTTTCCTTTTGAGGGAGAGAGGTCTTCCCTTCTTCTATTTGGTTTTTGTGTTTTTGAAGATCAGATCTTGTTTCTTGAATGACAACAGGATTTTTCCTGGTAATACTCTTCTAGACCTTAATTGAACATTATTTAGGTCTAGCGGAGTTATTACATAAGTTTGAGGATTTTTCCCCTCCATGTTGTATACTGGTTATTGTGGTATTCTATTATTAGGATTCGGAAGTGGTTGAGTAGGTAGTTGATTTGGTTTTTGTGGAAATGGTAGGGAGAGTTGTGGGTTTTGATTCTGAATTTGAATTTCTGGTAATTGGTTAGCTTGGGGAATTTGATTAGATGGCGGTATAAATTGTGGTGGAAGGTACTAAGATGGCAAGTATTGTTGATATTGAACACAAGCTCCATAAGGATTTTTCCATCCTTGATTCCAAGGTTGTGACTGTGGCTAAGCCCAAGGCTTCCAAGTTCAATTCAAATTATTTTGTGAAGACTGGGCGAATTGTTGTGGTTTAAATCCTTGTGATTGATTTGGTTGGGGATTTTGCCATGGTCTTTTAGCTATAAATTAGAGAGGGTCTACTGGTTCTAATATTCCTTCATCATTAAATATAGCCTTAAGACCTGGTAAGGATGGAAATTCCTTCGTATCATGATTATCTAGACATATGACACAAGTTTCTATGGCTTTTGAATCTAAGGGACACTCTCTTAGAGCACGTTTCTTCCGACATTTGGGATAATGCAACATTTTCGGAATTTTGCTTGTTTTGTATTTTAAGGGTGTCTATCTACTCACTTAGGCTCCCTAAAATATCTATTTTGAAGGTATCAAGAAAATTTCCTAATTCTGCTCTCATGACTGTCCTAGCTGCGGATTTGTTAATTCTTGACAAGAGGGGGTCTCTAGGACTCCTTCCAACTCGTGCTTTACCCCTTGAGATATGTACATATAAATCATAAATATTTGCAAATGCTAGTTGGGAAATATCTCCTTTCCCAGTTAGGTTAAGGAGATTGCCCAATCATCTTTAATAGCTTTAAGTAAGAGGGCTTTTAAGGTTTCTTCATCCAAATTATCCATTTTTTCTCTTTTAACATTATAAACAAACCATTCTACTAAGTCTTCAATATTTTCATCTTCTTTTTGTGTCATTTTGAAGACTTCATCCTTAAGGTTATTAGGAATACAATAATCTCTATATTTTCTGAAGAAGTCTCTTTCATTTTTCCCCATGCTATTATAGCATGCACTCCTAGACTCATGAACCATTTTAATTCTGAGTCTTTTAATGTGGCAGGGAACAATTTTAACTTTTGAGCATCATGCAGATAGTCATACGATCTGCATAATGCTTCAAATTCGAAGACAAATATCTTTGGATCTTCATTTATTTTTCCGTGTAAATTAGGAAGAATTGAGGGTGATAAATTTTTCATTGTGAGGGTTATATCTGCATCAAGAATAGGGAATCTAGAAGGATCTTAGTTTCCTTTGCCTCTAGCCCCTCCTCTACCTCTACCTCTTCCTCCAATCCTATCTTCTTTTCCATGGAAATTGTGTACTTCTCCTTCCCCTTCTTTAGCCATGATAGGTTCTTTAGAACTAATATAGTGTTCTTCTAGACCTTATGGTTCCTCTATCAATGGTTTCTTAGAATAAGTTTCTGATTCCTCTTCTTCATTAGGAACTTATAATTTTTCTCCCAAAATTTGCTCACTATTGGAGGATAGAAAAAAATACTCTTGTAGTTGGGGATGTAGGATTTTCTTCAATTACAGCTTTAGTAGAGGAAGTGGATGAAGTTCTAGATTGGATTTTTGATCTTGAGATTTTAGGAAGCCTTTGTCGACCTCTAAAAGGAATTCGGGTTTGAGTAGGTGGAGTGGATTCTCGAAGTCTAAGTGAAGTGAGTGGATTTGTGGGAATTAAAATTCTTCCTTGCTCTATAAATCTACCTCTAGAGTCTCTATCCCTACGCATATCATGTTTTGACTTTTTTTCTTAACTTCTATTTGTACTTCCTGAGCAATGGCGCCAAAATGTTTGTTCAATTTAAGGTCTTTAAATTGTCAACTAGGGTAAATAGACTGATGAAGTACATATGCACTATATGTGTGAGAAGTGACTCGTCATGTCATTATGTTTCTATTAGGGTATAAACTTAAGATTAATATGGAGATGGTGTCATTGATTATATTAATGTCTCAATCCCTAAAGTTATCAGCTAATTTCTTAAGGGTTAGTTTCTATCGAATTAGTTTATGGATGATATGGGAGTGCTTCTAACTTCTACATGTGTTAGATTGTTTTGGGGATTTTTTGTCGAGTCTTTAGGCTACAGCTTTAATTCACTAAGAGAAATCTATTCTATTAGACCGAAAAGAAGTATTGTCTGAATTCAATTGTTGAGAAGAAGGCTCTCACACCTTTACTTACTCAATCTTATTCAAACAAAATATCTAAGCATCGTCTATACTTATGGAGTGAGCACAATTAAATTATTCTAGATAAAAATAAAATGAAAGAACCATGTTGTACTAGGTAGAAAGCAATTCAAATAGCAAATTAATCTAGGTATAAAGTAGATGAAAGTACTCATGCATACAACGATTCACTGGTAAACTCATCATACTGCATTTCTCACAGAAAAACAGAGTATTCAAAGGAATGGAAAGAAATCAAATTGCATTTGGTTAAAGACCTTTCATTGTCATAGGGGACCTCCACAAATCAGTTCATAATCTCCAATCAATGCAACGCATACACAAACAAAACCAGTTCTATTGCTTGTAGATGGAATTTAACAAACTGTCTCAAAATTACATCATCCGATGTGCACCAAATAACACCGCAGCCATAGTTTTTATAACAAGTCTTTAGCATAACAGTCATGAGTAATTTAAGCCTAGATATCTTTATTCTAACTAACTATATCACTAAGCCTTAAATTTGCTATTCTGAAAGCAAATCAATAAGGTTTTGATGAAACTCTGGTTTCATTCTCGCAATGATCCTATGGTTGACTTTGGGGTTTGACTATGATATCCTGCTCTCATCTTGACGAACTGGTTCAAGGGGATAGGAAGGGATCCATGATGGGAGCATTCCCTGTCCATCTGTATACTTCATCATTGACTTGGAGCTTCTGAACCTTGCAAACAATGGATACAGCTACAAAAATATGGATTAGTTGCGGAAACGGACCAATTCTATAGCCAATTACATTCTTTAATAAAACAATAGGGCATATAATCAAACATAAAGAAGAAAACATATTGTTACCTAATTTTATCAAAACCTAGTGGACGTGGCATTATTTAGGTAGAAAATGTAGGAAAAGAGAGGAAACATAGGCAAAAAGGGGTGTCATGGTAAGACAATCTTTGAACTCTACAATTTTCAAGGAGGGTGCAGTTTGACTAGTAAAAGGAAGAGATGAGGCTTCCTTTACCCTTCCCTACTAAGCCATGTGCTCTAGAGGAAGATGTTAATCCAAGCTTTGGCATAGAGCACATTGGTGAAGGGGGAAGGGTGAGGCTTCAACCTTCGAGAGTGCATCATGCGCTTAAAGGAAGAGGAGACATGAGAGAAAGCATAGTTTTCTTCAACAAGGGCTCATTGTTTCTTTTCGGTGCACTTTTAATACTAAGCTAGCACAGTTGGACCCAACAGTGGATGCTTGACCATTTGGAGTGCGCTTTTCATTGAGGGAGGCTATAGGAATGAAGCCACTTTGTCTAGGAAGGTTTTCACTACACTCGAAGGATAGGAGGATCTTTGATTTGCATGTTTTTCCTCTACATAAGGGTGAAAGATTTCCATGTTGTTAGCTAGGAATTCCTTGTATGCCATGCAAGATAGATGATATGATTTAGAATATTAGATTTTTGTGCTAAGATCCTCCTCAGATTAGAAACAAAATGCTTTCATTGTGCTTAAGGATTCATGAATTTTTGCAAGTCAAATGATGAGTTTTTATGTTAATTTTATGAGTAATTTAACATAAATAAGAGACTAAGAAAAATCATAAACATGTATAGAACATCATCAAAAACAAATTACAACAGGAACATGATAAAGGAGTTCAACCCTCCTGGGTTACGTCTCTTTGGTCCAGCTTCCAATGGCTTTGGCCTCTCTATTATTCTCAAAAGTATAAAATGATGTGTTTACAATGCTCAAATGCTTATGCAACCTGCTCCAATGAGTCCAGAATACTTAAAATTGGTACCCCAGCCTCTTTATGTTCCTCATTTGGTTGAAAAATACTTTAGTTATGACTTTTGCCAGTCTTTCGACAATTTCCTCCTCCAAATTTGGCTAACTTCCAATTAAATTCATTGTTTGGAGTTAATTCTAGCAGTTTCGCTGAAATTGGTGGTCCCACCAACTTCCCTGCCTATCTCGTGCTTAAGGCCAAGTGGTCACATGTAAGGTGGTTAGGTCCGACAGTTAAGGCAACGATTTTGATAGCTTCATCGCAAATTGCAATCTATGAAAATCGACAGGTCTTATGGTTTGTGAATGCGTCATGGGCGATGTGCGATTGTGATAAGCGGCAGACCCGATGGAACTATCAATTGTAGTATAATATGTATTGCATCTAGGATATATCACAATCGATGGAGCCAGGTTAATTCATATAACAGAACTTGCATTGTGTGATATACGATTGTGATATCATAATCCCAATATGATCCTGTTGGGGCCGATTATGTAACTGTTACTTGTTGCAATGTGTGATTGTGATTATTGCATCATGCCTTGACTTTGCTCTGGGGCTGATTCTTTAATAGCCGACCTTCCTACAATATGTTAGTTAAGAAACAATGCGTAGGCGGAGTGGTTAGTCCTTTGGTCTGTTGTGTCAAAGGTCATGGGGTTTAACTCGTCCTCTAACTTGTCTTGCCAATAAAAAATTTATCGGTCATTAGGAAGACATGTGCCAGCCTTTGGCTTAGCCACGTGTCACCTCCTTATTGGTCCAAACCTAAAACACGCATACCAATGAAATTATGACACTTGTCACCTTCTGATTCACCACCTACAAGGAATATTTTGAGGATATTCCACAAAATATTCAAAGGAATATTATTTTTGCTAACTGGGCTATACGAATTCCCAGTCAACATCCCTCTAAGATCCTACACCAAATTTCCTTGTTTGGGAAAATGAATAGATCGTGTTTTCGGGAGCATATAGTGTCCATTTCATGCGAAATGTGTTGCACCAGATTCAGGATGATGAGCACTATACAGTCGTTCAGGTTCCACACCATTCTGACAACTTTTATTTTTGAGCATAATTTTGAGCACGTAATCACTCCTCCCCATTGGAAGCCTTTTGGACCTCAAAAGATCACTTTCATTTGTTCAGCATATGAGGGTACTGTTAGGTTCGTATACTAATAGGAGTCATAATTTTTGAATGGCTGAGGTTAAATCTGTAATATGTACATACCTTTACTTTCTGCAAATGTTTTCCATATTCAAAAAATTAAAAAATATAAAGAGGGTATGTCCTAAAAGAAAAATCAAAGGACAAAAAGAATAAAAAGGTCAAAAAAGATGAAAAGTATGAACTCCAAAGAAAGAAAAGACTAGGAAAGTGTGCAAGCCAAAATTCCACTCCTAATTTACTTTATTGCAGAATAAATGATTGTGTGCAACTTGTAATCTTTGCCACAATCCATGATAGTCAAAATGTTTAAACTTGGCTATTTCATGTTTCAATTTTATGTCTATAGGTAGAGAATAAAGATCTGGCCAAACAATATAATATTGGCAGATAATTAGATAGGTAGAGTTAATAAAAGGAGCTCAATTGTTTAATCTGAGCCATTGGATGTAATAAGGTTAGATTTAATTAGATTTCTATTGTAAAAGAAAAAGAAAAATGTTTAATAGGGGTTTGCTAGCTTAAATGCACCCAAATAGAGAGAAGTAAAAATGGTAGGATGAGTAGATGGGTAAGTAGAAGAAAGGTTACAAAATTGTGATGATTGTTAGAAAAAAGCATAATTATCACTCTCATCATGAAAAATTCCAAGTATGAATGAGCAATTGGACATGCATCAAGTCCACAAAGTCAATTTATTAATTTCCCTCACTCATTACGCCTTCCACTTAACTAATTTCCAATGAAAAAGTCTTAACTACCCAAAATCTTAAGTCATAGGGGCTCAGAGCATTTCTCTGATTTATGGAGGGACCGGACCCTCGGCCCAATGACTTATAAGTCCTAAGTACTAAAACTCCCCCCACAAACATTACCCCCCTTCGCTCTCCCTCATTTTCCTAAACAAATCCCTTTTCCTAAGGTAAAACACCAGTTTTCCTAAGAAAAAGCCATTACCCCCAATTAAACCCCTTTTCCTAAGAAAACCCACAAAAATAACACTAAGCCTAAGTTATAATGTGTTTATACAAAGCCAATGAATTATAAATATACATTGTACTTAGCGCTAAATCCATTTATCGCTTTCATTCATATTAACTTCTAACTTTACTTTATTATATTAAATCCTAAAAATAACCCTTTCCCCTACGTATTTATTAAATCCATTTAATAATAATATCCGTCACCAAATTTTGTAATATAAACTTTATAAACCCAAGCCCCAATAAATCAAATTAATTAATCGATTAACAATTAATTGTGGTTTATCCACCAATCATATCACTTTCGATGCATTTAAGCTCACCTTAACTCTGAATTAAACTGAAACCACCGCATTTAAATACCCTTTAGGCCCCGAAATCCTAACTTTACCAGCCTGAAATGCATTGTTTTCCCTTGGGCCCCCGTAGCTACATGTTGCCTGTTGAATGGAATCGAGCAGCCTCCCCCCAATTCCACCCAGTGCTCATAAGCAGTGCGAAAAAACCCGCTTACTGCCTCTCGCTACACACCAAAACTATTACGTCACCCCAATAAATGCTAAAGGTACCACTATTCCCGAAATACCCGCCAATTGTTGACTTTGCTAATAAATCTGAAATACCTCATAATCCTTTGTTTTATCAAGAAACTAAAGTTTGCAGACCTTCATGCATGCAACTGCACGACATCCAACCACCAACCTACGTCCAGTTCCCCAACCTGCAGAAGCCACTAAACTCATAGTCTACCTTCCAGCCCACACAGAACTTTTCGACCGTGCACATTCGTCTGTCAACCTGCTCAGAGTCAATATTCCCGAAATTCCAGGTATTTTATCCAAATTCACTGAAAACCTTGTCTCAGTTCTGAACTAGTTACTTGCATTGCCTAGAATTAATAAGAAATTAAGTAAAAGAACTATGTAGCAACCCAAGACTACTCTGTAGTAGAACCCAGTTGCCCTAATTGATTGAAAAACCATTTTCCCAATTCTTAAATCCACAAGAACTATGAATGTCTATCCATATTGCCATGGAAATCAAGCCAGTTACTACTCCTCACTTGGACCTGGATCACCTTCCCCTTGTTGATAAAGACTTTCAAATGAAGGACACCTCTGTCCTTGAATCCCCTATCAAAATGTACTTTCGATACAAAGACCAATACCTAAACCAAGATGATAAAATAGGTTTGTGGGAATCTGATTTGCCCAAGTACCAATTCCCAGAGGTGCATATCTTCCCTGAAATTGTCCATTATTGCCATACCAATTACAACCCCAGTCAAAGAGTAGTGATGTCTCCAAACTAGGATGTACTCTTTACCATCACTGTTGAATCCATAAATGAAATGTTTCAATTACAGCTTGGACAAAACCTCACCCCTCTGTCAATTGGTAATCTACTAAACCAATTCCCCAATCTTACTACTGGAAAATAGTTGAAATGTTTTAAAATTTCATCAGGAAAGAAGAACATATCCCAAAAGACCCCCCTCCCTATGTGGCCACCATATTTTCCCCATTTGGCCAAGATATTTTAACCATGATTTCTAGAGTGCTAGGATACACTACAAGTGAATATATTGATGAAATCATTTTAGCCTTCATGTTTATCTTCACTCCAAGACAACCCCCTACCATCATTTATGATTATGCCAAATTCATAAAAGACAAAATGCATGATCAATGCTTGATAATGACTAATGAAAGAGTGTTTAAGTATTCTTTGGTTTTATACCACCTTTTCTTATACTATCAAGCTAACAAGTTCCCATTCACTCTCCAAAAGCTTGATACCGAAGGTCACCTTAGGTCAGTGATTTTCTAGACCCCTTTGATACATAAGTATGATTCCTCATATGCTTATACAGATTTCATAGACCTATTTGTACATCCTATTGTAACCATGTTGTTAAGTAGCCTTCCTCCAAGAATCAGTTCAGATATCAGGAGAATCTTTCAGCTGTCAAAACAACACAAAGTGGGATATTGGTACTTGTACCAAAATCACACAGAAATCAGGATCTATGGCTGTGAGTTGGCCCCATATAAACTTCCCAGATACCTCCCAATGAGGTTATTTTCTTTGGAGTAATACATGTAGATGATCAATTCAGATGAGGTACATTTTATTAAAGCCAAAAAGAAGGCCCAACTCAGAATCAAAGATCAGCTAGGCCCCTTGATATGAAATAACCAAGAAGCTGGAAAACAAGTAGAGGAGATCCTTCAGAGACTCAAACTTAAACAAAGCTTCATGTGGAGATATGATCCTTGTGACTTCATCTACAATGGAAGACAAAAAGCCAAGTTGGCTCCCTACATTCACCACCGAATCCCTGAGATAGAGAAATATGCAAATCAATTGGAATGGGTGGAGAATACCTGAGTGGACAGGGATAGCACTGAAGTTGTTGTTGAAAATGCACTAATTGATCTAGATAAAAGGCTTGGTGAAGTTTCTTTCCTACAGGTGCCAGGAGAATCTTAAGAACAAGGAGAATCATAGGCACATAGTGAACAACATAGAGAAGAAGAGTCTCAGGTGCAAGAAGAATCAGAGCATCCAGACCTATCAGAGGAATTAGGTCAAACAGATACACAACATTCCAATATTAGCACTACCCCTAACTTGCAAACTCATTTAGATGAGGAGAAAACCCTCAAAAGAAACAGTGAAGAGGCCACTCCTTTGGGCAGAGCAACTTCACAAACATATGTCAAAAGGCAAAAGTTGAATCCTGTCTTTGAACAGGAGTTTACAGAAGAAACAGTAAGGGCTACCAATATAGAGAAAGAAAGAAGCAGGCCTGCTACTCCCTCTGGAGGCACACAAGAACCTTCCACATCACATACTCAGATGTTGGAAGGACAAAAAAGTGTGGAAGTGTCCTCATTTAGGATGCCAGTAGACAAATACCGGGATATAAGAGAAAAGTACAAGGACATCAAAGCCAAGAATGAGAGGCTAAAGGCCCAGACTTATACCAGTACCTCAAGATGGCACCTACAAACCAAACAAGGCTGATGTCATCCTATGATGAGAAAGAAGGAAAAATGCGGATGACATTCATGAAACCTACCACACAACAACCAAGATCAGCAGCTGACTTCCAGAGGATAGATTTTGAAGTACTAGCAAAGGACATACATCCTATTGACTAGATTGAGTTTCACAAACAAACAGGGGAGATGGTATATTCCACTTTGACAATCAAATCCATTGCAGCCCACTAGTTATAGAATTAACTAAATAAAAGATCAACACAGTTTCAATTAGAGAAGGCCTCTTCATAGGCCAAGGATACCAAAATCAAGTCCTTAGAGGACTTAATCATTGAGTTGGGACACGATCCCAAAGATGTGAATGCCACTTAAAAACTAATCAAGAAAAAGAATGATGGCATAGCTTCTTTGAAGAAGCAACTCAACATTCCACCACTGCATCATCCACAAAGAAAAGAGGTCTTGGAAACACAAAAAGGACAAGAAGAGCTTATGGACTTGGTCCTAAAGCTAAATGGCCAATTGAAGAAACAAAGAAAGAATTGGACACATTGATTCAGTCGAAACAGAGTGAAATGGCCACTACTTCCATAGCTGCCATTCCCACAGTAACAACTACAGTCCCTTCAACATTGGCAACCTCTTTAGCACCAACATCTCCACCTACTACAACACTGCTAGTCACAACTGAGTCTATAGCTGCAGGTACCTCAACAGAAAAGACAACAGGGCTAGTGAAAGCCATGGAAAAAATGTCCATCCAGGCAACAGAGCTTAAGAGACTCAAGGAGAAAGTGGCAAGCCTAGAAACTGACTGCAAGCTTGCCCAAATACAATAGAAAGAAGAAGCACAGAAAGCCCTACGGATGGGTGAGAATATAAAGGTCCTTGAAAAAGATTTAACTATGCAAAAGCCATTAGGACAGGCTAAGGAGATGCTCTGGGCCAATATCATTGACTCTTTCAATGATATTTGGCCATCAATTCAAGTAATATTCGAGCAAACAGAATTGGTGAAAGTGGCCACCGAAGAAATACAAAAGGTAAAGGAAGACCTAGGAGACCAGCCTGAGGAAGCTAATCAACTCATCCATTTCTTGAACAGCAAGAACAGCCATGAACTAAATGAGCTTGGTGTGGAAGATAGAAAAAAGATCCATCATTAAAATAAAAAAGGTTCTTTCTAAAAGAAATCTTATGCTTAACCTAGAGAAAAAATGACATAACATGCAGGTTGGCATTGACAGATTCATGGCAAAGCTTCAAAATTTGAGGGATAAAGGCCTTCCTCTTCCCATGATAGTCGATGACAAACTTATGACCCAATTGGACTATGTTGATACATTAAAAAAATTATCTAAGGAACAGGGAAGCACTTCAAGAGTCAAAGCATTGCAAACAGGGAAAGTATTATATGATACTTTAGAAGATCTATTTTTCCTAGAGCATGAGGTGAAACATCTATTTGTCACCAAACCACAATTTGCCAAATATATTGAGGTGAACAAGACATATAGAAAGATGCTCAAGGTAAAGTTAGCAAAAGATGAATGGTGGGAAAAAATGACATATTTACTATAAGTTACCACAGTAATCTCAATGCTAGCGAGATGAAATAGGTAAACAGGGTCAAAGAGTAATAGGTTAAGGAGTATTAGTTAAAGACTAAAGAGGAAGATGATTCTAGCACATATCGACTAGCCTAAAAGGGCCCAAGTTCAACTGCAACATCCCGCACTACCACAATAAGAGGGACAACATGATTTAGTTTTCCATCTGTCTCTATATTCACGCTTGAAGATATTTTTATTTCCTTAATTAAATCTCAAAATTGTAATGAGATATTTTGTAACATTTTTTGTATAAATACTTCACCTTTTGAAGTATTTAGGGTGGACTAAAAGACATTTCTATAAACATTTTCTTATGAAGTTAAAGTGCTATTGTATCAAGACTGGATTGGCTTGCTGGATCATGGAATAAAGTTCAAACATTTTACAGGATTCTTGTCTAAAGCAAAAACTAGATAAGTATTATTTCATGTGTATTATTGTTTTTTGTTATGTTTATTAATAATCATATGTGTTTCTATGAAATCTAAAGGGTAAACTAGGAATGATATTTCAAAACTTGCTTTAATTCACTCTGTCTTGATAGTTTACCTTCTTTATGTTTTCTGCTAAACAATCTTAGTTATGGAATTCTTAAATGCTCCCTTACTTCCATAGTTTTCCCCTCGGTTTATAGTAAAGGATTCTTAGTTTCCCTTTGCTCATGATCACCTCCTACTCTTCATCTTGATCCTGGTCTAAGGATTCTTGATTGTCCTTTCACCCTGGTTAAGACTATCTCATCCATTGAACTTGAAGATTTTCCTTTTGCTTTGCTAGCCTGCGCTGTAAATGCTCCCTTTAGTGATCTGGTCCAGTTAAGCCATCCTTTGATTGACTCCATAGCCCAATGGATTTAAAAATCTATCTCTACCCATCTGTTCCAAGAATTCCACCACCCAACATTCAATCAAAACCAAAATCCTTATGAACACTAAGAACTAGCCTAAAATACAACCCAAATCAAAGTTAAATTATAAAGAGAGGGCCCTCTTTGGACTTAGGTTGGCTAGAACCTGAGTCTAAGAGATTATGTTTGTGGTTACCTCAGATTATTCATTCTTTTGATAACTTCTAGGGAAGACTTCTGAGTAATAACATAGTGGCGACCATACTGGGGACTCAAATCCTCAGTTTTAATAAACCTTTGAGAAATTTCAAATTTTTATTTTTCCTCTTGAAGGGTTTACATAATGGCAACCATACTAGGTACTCAAATCCTCAGTCTTAATAAACCTTTGAGAAATTTCAAATTTTTATTTTTCCACTTGAAGGGTTTATTAGAATTTATTTATAAAATTCTCACAAAAAAGAAATAATTAGAAAAAGCTTGAAATCTGGCTTCAAGGAGAACTCAATATACTAGGACCAACCGAGAACCAAACCCTCCCCAAGTATTTGATAATCCTAATATGATTTCAAGAATATCCAGAAGACAAGAAAGCTAAGTCAGTCCTACGCCTTCAATTAAAGCATATTCTTGTCCAGATGAGTGGTTGTTTTTAGAAGACCTCCCCTTTGATGAGGCTTTTGACCTTTCCCTATTAGAACCAGGTCTGAGAGTGCACTTGATGACATAGTTCTAGATCCAGAATTTACAACAAAACTTGAAATCGAAAGGGAAAAATTGTCAATTGATCAGTACATTCTAAATTCCCCTCAGTCATCCCTCACTACTACTGAGATCCCTGAGCTTTCTGAAACAGTTTCAACTTCCTTTAGTTCACCATTATTCCCTTCCATCTCTGAAGTTCATTCCACACCTCCATTTATACCTTCACTTCCCCACCAACCTAAAATTACACATCAGTCACCTATCACTCCCAATTCTTGATTACCCACTGTATCACCTTCTGGTACCCAAACTCCACTCCTTAGTCTTGCCCAACTTAGAGCCATGGCAAATAGATATGCCCATTTTGTGATGTCTGCTCCACAAGGTGCCATGCCAAAAGATTACCAGAGCAAAATTGTCCTATTTGATGGAATAGGATCCTACACAGCACAATAGCATACAAGAAAGATGACAGATCATTTTGAATTGCATGAAATTGATATTGGAGATGTCCAAATGAGAATTTTTGCCCAGACTCTAGCTGGCGATGTGAGAACATGGTTTAGATATTTACCCAACAATAGTATAGATAGTTTAGAGGTATTTTACCAATAATTTTTAAATAGATGGGAAAAGAAAAAGAATCATCTGCAGATCCTTTCAGAATATCAAAACATCAAGAGAGGACCAAACGAAACAGTCCAGGAGTACTATACTAGATTTAACAATGTATACAATGCAATACCAGACGACCTTAGACCCCCACCTGGCTTAGCTATGATAAAGTTTCCAGACGGGTTTGACATTGATATGGCATTCCAAATTAGAGAAAGAAACCCTCCAACTCTAGAAGATATGCAGAGTGTGGCAGTTAGTGTAGAAGATAACTTGCTAGCAAAAAGAGCTAGGGTTAGGAATGGAAGGAGAGCACCCTTGAAAGATGAAGCCACACCCTTTGACCTTAAAATGGATGCCCTAGCCAAAGGAATGGAAAAATTGATGGATAGGATGGAGAACATTGAAAGGAAGCCTCACTGGGATAATCATCAGGCACCTCCAGTGAGAAATCCAAACTTTAGAGAAAATCAAAATCAAAACACTAGAAAAATTGGACCTAATCAGAATATTAGGCCACCTTTTCAAGAAAACTATGCTGAAAATTCCCATCCAGAAGACCCTGAACAAGACACGCAAATTAACTTAATGGGATTAGATGAGGAGGAAACTGTCTTTTTGACTCAAGATGATCAGGAATTACATATGCTTCAACAGTTGCAGACTCATTCGATTACAAGCAAGGGTATGATTATGCTATCTTCGAAGTGCACAAATAGTACAATTTGAGGAGTAAAAAGAACATTGATATTCCTGACCAAAACAAGAAAACAATACCAAACCAACCTAAGAAAATTAAAGCAGATCCAGTTACAAAAACTCTCCAAATCCTCTCTAGACCAAATCAGAATCTTTCTAGTCCCACCATTGTAGATATAACCAATGACCAACCCCCTGATAATCAACCATCCACTTCAATCCCCTCCAAGGAGACTGTGGAAGAAACTCCAAACATTATATTAGAAAATCCACTAAAAAAGACTTCAAATACAGAAAAGGAAAAGAAATATGCTCCAAACCCTACTGCTAAAACTCCAAACACTCAAATAGAGAAATCCCCTTTGCCTTTCAATTTGGGGGCAGAGGTGGCCAAATTGAAAATCTCGGTTCCTTTAATAGAGTTGATTAAACATGAAACTTACAAATCTCAAATAAGCAAATCTTTAAACTTTGTTGAGAATGAAGACTCTGTTAACTTATTTAATGATCAGTCTGAGCTTATTTTCGGTCCTGATGTTAATGGAAAACCAGTGGAAGGAGGGATATCACCCTTTTACATTAGCCTTAATATTCACAATAAAATCCTACACAATTCTATGCTAGACTCGAGGGATTCACACAATTTAATGCCTAAATATGTTATGGATAAATTGAACTTGGATATCACTGGGCCTTACAAGGACCTGTTTTAATTTGATTCAAGTCAAGTAAAGTGCCTAGGACTAATAAAAGACATGTGTGTTTCCCTAGTACAATACCCTGCTAAGACCATCCTGATGGACATAGTTATTATTGATATACCACCTAAATATGGCATGTTGTTGTCTAGATCATGGGGGGCTAAACTCTAAGGATCTTTGCAAATTGACATGTCATATACCACAATTTCAGTGTTTGGACATCCTAAAAGATTGTACAGAGAGACCCTGATGAAGTATGTAGTGAGTAGCCAAGAGAGGCCTCAAAACTTTCCTATATATTCCATGCATTCTGACATCGATTCTTTCATTCTGTACAATGCTGAACCAAACCAAGAAAATACTTCAAACAACATTACTTTAGAACCAAAATAAATTACAGTTGTCGTAGAAAATCAAATTGTCCAAATTCAAGAGCTTTCGGATAAAAAAGATGACCAAGATACCTTAATCAAAGAGGATTTTGTTCCACCAGACAGTAAGAATTATGAACATGAAATACTATGGCATCTTGAATTTGATGGGTCAGTGAACAAACTAGGTGCAGGAGCAGGAGTTTGGATTTACAATTTAGAGAATGATCACTTAGAGGGGCATGCCTACAGGCTAAACTTAAAATGCACTAACAACATGGCTGAGTATGAAGCACTTCTTTTAGGTATCAAATTGGTTAAAAGGTTAGGAGCTATAAGAGTTTCTATTATGGGAGATTTTGATTTGGTTATTAAACAAATCAACGTTGTATATATGATTAGAGATCCTAGGTTAGTTTTTTATAGAAGAATAATTGTAGAAATATTTAATACTTTTCTAGAAACTAAGCTTGCAGTCATTCCAAGGAAACATAACATGCAGGCTCATAGTTTAGCAATGTTTGCTATTTCAATCTAACCATCAATACATTGTTGAGGTTAGGCATAGACCTGCTATCCCAGACAACTTGAAAAACTGGCAAGTATTCACTAACGACCAACAAATAAACAATTTTCTCACTTTAGAGGAAGAATTTGTAAATAGCAACATAGATACTGACATAACATTAGATCTTGATTTTATAGATAAAATAGAGATTAACAAATTTGAAGATGAAGAGATATATAGATTCCATCCCACAAAGTTTACTAAATCAGATATTCAAAACCTAAAACAAGTTTAAATTGAAGAGATAATTAACGAAGATTTTGAAATCATTAATATCAAAGACAATTTTTTGCCGTTTGATTCAAATGATGTCCCTAGAAAACCAAAAATGGAACCCTTTAAATATGACATAGATGAGTGTAACATAGGCTCTGAGGAAGATCCTAAATTGATAGAACTTTCAAAATCTTTACCTCCTGCTGAAAAAGTGAAATACATAGAACTGCTGAAGGAATTACAAGATTTCTTTGCATGACACTAGCATAATACAACACACTATTCCCATAAAAGAAAACCAGAAACCTTTTAGACAGAATCGTAGAAGGATTAATCTTATTCTATTGCCTTCTTGAAAAGGAAATCAAAAGAATGTATGAAGCCAAGATAATAGCACCAATTAGACTCTCTGATTGGGTTTTGAATTTGGTGCCCACAAGGAAAAAGACTGGTGAGATTAGACTGTGTGTTGACCTTAGGAATCTCAATAAAGTTTCACTTACCCTCTCCCTAAAATGAATCACATATTACAAAGGGTAGTAGGTTCAACTAGAATCTCATTGTTGGATGGGTTTTCTGGTTATAATCATACCTTAGTCCACCGAGATGACTAGGCTAAAACTGCATTCACTACTCCTTGGGGCACTTTCATGTATGTGAAGATGCCTTTTGGGTTAAAGAATGCAGGGGCCACTTTTCAAAGAGCTGTGGACATAGCTTTTGCTAAGGAAATCCATGACTTCCTAGTAATATACTTAGATTATATTACTGTATTCTCAAAATCTGATAAACAACACTTAGATCATCTAAGGTAGGTCTTCATCGAATGTATAAAGTATGGAGTTTCTTTGAATCCTAAAAAATCTCTATTTGGGTTGGAAGAGGGAAAATTGTTAGGCCACATAATCTCTAAAGATGGTATTCGAATAGATCCTGCAAGAATTGAAGCCATCTTACAAATACAACATCCTAGGAGCATCAAAGAACTACAAGTCTTTTTAGGTAAAATAATCTTTCTTAGAAGATTTATTTCAAACTTAGCAGAATTAATTAGATTATTAAATAAGATGTTGAAGAAAGATTCGACTATTAAATGGATAGTTGAGGCTAAAAGGTCTTTTGAAGATATTAAGCTAGGCTTAACACAAACACTAGTTTTGGTCAATCCAAAGTTTGATAGGGATTTCATTATATTCTCTTTTGCCTCAGAACATAAAATTGTTGCAGCCCTACTGCAGAAGAATGATGAGGATTTTGAACAACCTATTGCCTTCTTTAGCAAAGCCCTAAGGGATGCCCCTTTAAAGTATAATATAATGGAAAAGCAAGCTTTTTCTTTAGTCAAAGCTATCAAAGATTTTAGAGTTTACATCTTATATTCTCATGTAATAGCTTATGTTCCCAATGTTATGGTCAAAGACATCCTAACATAGGATGGTCTAGATGGAAAGAGAGGGAAGTGGATAGCTACTATATTAGAATATGACCTAGAAATCAAACCTACAAAGTTAATCAAAGGCCAAGGTTTATCCAAGTTCATGGCTGAATCAAATTTTCAAGCCTTAGACATAAATTTCAATGCAGAAATGGATAATGGAGAGGAGATGGTGACTCCACCGATCAGCCAGACCTTTATTGAATCACCATGGTATGCTGATATCATATATGTTTTATAAAATCTACAAGCTCCTCCTGAATTATCCAGGACTAAAAGTAGGTTCTTAAAAATGAAATCTTTGAAGTTTTGCATAATTGACAATGCTCTCTTTTGGAGGAATCATGAAGGCATTCTTCTTAACTGTATATTAAAGGAAGAATATGACAAGGTGTTACAAGAGTTTCATGCAGGTGACTATGGGGGACATCTTTACTGGAAACCCACTGCTGACAAGATTCTTAGAGTCGGTTTCTATTGGCCCACTTTGTTTTCTGATGTAAAGAAATTTGTAAGCTCATGTCATAAATGCCAAATTTTTGAAGGAAATAAAAAGCTTTTACCCTTACCTTTGAAACCAATATTTGCTAAAGCACCATTTCAACAGTGGGGTCTTAACTTCATTGGTGAAATCCACCCACCTTCCTCTACCAAACACAAATGGATTCTCACTGCTACAGATTACTTTACCAAATGGATTGAAGCCATACCACCAAGGCAAGCCACTGATACTGTTATAATAACCTTCCTTGAATCCAACATCCTATCTAGATTTGGGTGCCCAAACAAGATCATCACTAATAATGCAGCAGCCTTCAAATCTAAGAGAATGATTGATTTCTGTAATAAGAACCATATAACGTTGGGTCATTCTACAGCTTATTACCCTCAAGGGAATGGACTAGCAGAGTCCTCCAACAAGATTTTAGTGAATATCATCAAAAAATTGTTGGAGGATAATAAGAAAACATGGAACAAGAAGCTAGTGAATGCCTTATGGGCAAATAGGCTAACCACAAAGAAATCCATTGGTACAAGTCCTTATCAATTAGTTTATGGAATGGAAGTTGTTTTCCATTCTTCTTTGGGAACACCAGTGATGAAGTTGCTCCAAGAATTGCAGGTTAAACCAAATGACATCCAAAGGAGAATCAACAAGACAATTCATTTGCAGCGGACCAGGGAAGAAGTGTATATCAGATCTCAAGTTGTGTAGGAAAGGATCAAGAAGGCTTTTGACAAAAGGACTAAGGTAGAAGATCTTTACCTAGGAGATAGAGTTTTGAAATGGGACTCAAGAAGAGAGGATAAAGGTAAACATGGGAAATTTGATTTCCTACGAAAAGGCCCATATATCATCTATGCATTCAGAGGTAATAATGCTTTCTTCCTTAGAGAAATGGATGGCACAGAAGCAGAAGGAGGACCAGTTAATGGTTGAATGCTTAAACACTACACTGAACCTAGTTACTAATTCCACTAATTATTTGTACATATTCTATTTTTCAAAAGTTTAGAGTTGATTGGATGGCAATTTTTGGAGTTGAAGCTCGAAGAGAAGGCCCCGAGCTTAAATGGTTTTACTGCCAAAAATAGAAATAAAGTAGAAAAGTGAAAGGGAAAAGTTGCAGCCACTGTTAGGTTCCTATACCAATAGGAGTCATAATTTTTGAATGGCTGAGGTTAAACCTATAATATGTACATACCTTTGCTTTCTGCAAATGTTTTCCATATTCAAAACATCAAAAAATATAAAGAGGGTATGTCCTAAAAGAAAAATCAAAGGACAAAAAGAATAAAAAGGTCAAAAAAGATGAAAAATATGAACCCTAAAGAAAGAAAAGACCAGGAAAGTGTGCAAACCAAAATGCCACTCCTAATTTACTTTATTACAGAATAAATGATTGTGTGCAACCTGTAATCTTTTCTACAATCCATGATAGTCAAAATGTTTAAACTTGGCTATTTCATGTTTCAATTTTATGTCTATAGGTAGAGAATAAAGATTTGGCCAAACAGTATAATTTTGGCAGAAAATTAGATAGGTCGAGTTAATACAAGGAGCTCAATTGTTTAATCCGAGCCCTTGGATGTAATAAGGTTAGATTTAGTTATATTTATATTGTAAAGGAAAAAGAAAAATGTTTGATAAAGGTTTGCTAACTTGAATGCACCCAAATAAAGAGAAGTAAAAATGGTAGGGTGAGTAGATGGGTAAGTAGAAGAAAGGTTGCAAAATTTTGATGATTGTTAGACAAAAGAATATGTTATGTAAAAATTAGCTAGTTGTAGTTTATTAGGCAAAAGGGCATGATCAAAGATCATGCCCATCCACCAAGAGGCACCTAAGGCGGTATATAGCCAGGGCCTCTCACAAAAATGTAATCATCATTCAATTATTAATAAAATATTTACTTAATTTTGTTATTACAGAAGTTTTATACTTCATCTGGTATTAGAGTCATCAAATCCTCCTTGTGCTGGTTTCACTCACATGGGAAACTCCAATAGTTCATTCGTCGTCTACTTTATTCTCCATTATTCTCCATGTTCACTACACCATACCCCCGACACCATCAAACCATCATCCTCCTTGTCCGCTTCTGTCCACAGGTTCGCACCATCCGCTTCCCTTCTATTTCCTATTGTCAGTAGTCATTCAAGCTACCACCCCTTCTGTCGTTCCATCCTTTCGTTGTTCTAGAGATTCGACATCATCTACTAACTCCGCCCTTGTTCCTGTAAAACCCTCATCACTTGTGTTCCTAATTCAATCCGCCACCAACACAATTTTTCATTGCTTGTCTCCCCTGCTGCTAACTCCTCCCACTGCCAACATTGATCCCATGACATTTCGACAGTTGAACCCTATCAATCTACCCTTTGCATCTTGTTTTCCTTGACGTGTGCCACCATCGTCATCATTGCATACATTGTCGTTGTCCCCTACCACTGTTCGCTGCCATTCTACTGCCAGAGACAGAAGCCGTAAGAATATTTTTGTTATTAAAGATCAGTGTTGTGCATCTACGAACCTCCGCCGTCCGACTGTGCATCTACGCCAGTATTCCCATCACATGCTGTTCGACCGTCCCAGCATTGTCCCCACTGTCTGTTGTCTATCGTGTTATCTGCCACGTCTGTCACCAATCAACATGGCTGTTGACTCTTGGGCGTGTCTATGTCGTTTCATTTCGATCAAATATTCTAAATTCGATATTGAATTCATTTTTAATATAATATATATATATATATATATATATTACAATATATATATATAATATATATATATAATAATAAATATATATATATAATATATTATATATTATATATATTATATAAATTTATTAATTTAATTTAGAAAATAAAAAAATAAAAAAAATTAAGCTGGCAGACAAATTTACACCCCCACAAACTTGCTCAATGTCAATGTCAATGGCAGATTTCAATAAAAGATTGATTGAATTGAAGAATATGATTACTAGCCACTCTGATGATTTCAATAAAAAAAATTAGCCAATTTCGAGAATAAGTTTAATGGGCATTCTGACGATATCAAGATGCTTCAGGATATGACAAATCGAATAGAACTACAGATGGTACATAACCATATCCAATCTAAAATGAATCAAAACTAGACCTTAGCATTGCTGAACTACTTGTGTAGAAAGAATGATATTACGCCCGAACAACTACTCCAAGAAGATGGAGGAAATCAAGAGCACAATTCATCAAACTCAACAAAATCAAAATATTCTCAAGAAAAAACTGAATCTCCAAAAAAATCAGCGATGCCCCACCAAGGAAATATTAACGCAACTTTTTCAAATAAGCAACTCTGGGATACATTTACCAATCATCATCCTTTTTTCGCTCGAACATTAGCGACATATCAGCGAAGGGCAAACGTCGAGATGTCTAAATTCGATGGAAACGAAAAATACAGTGTTGCATGGATAAACAAAGCAGAAGAATACTTGGAGATTTATGACGCCAACTATGATGACAAAAAGCTTAGGCACGCATCCATGAAAATGGAAGGAGAAGCATATAATTGGTATATGTGGTGGAAAAATATGACAATCGCCATCAGTTGGAGGAAATTTAAAGATGCATTCTTTAAAAGATTCCAAGGTGTAAGGGAAGAAGAGTTTTTTCAGCACTCATCAAATTACGACAAAAAGGAAGTGTGGATGAGTACACTCAAGAATGGGAGACCTTAGTCACACAAGTACCTGGGTTATCAGAGTCTCGTCTAGTTCAATCATACATCTCCAGACTTAAAACTCATTTACAAGTAGAACTTGAGCTTCATGACATTAAGTCAATAGAAGTAGCAAGACGAAAAGCAAAACCTGCTAAAAAGAAATTTGAACAAATACTGTGGTCAAAACTAGAAAAAGTATATTCAAGACGAAAAGTGCCCCAGTCTGTGGATTCAAATAATACAAGATATGTCCCACCACATTGTCATGAAGGTGAAAAATCTAATGTGGAAATACAAAGGATAAAAGAAGGAAAATGAAATGCTGTGGTGAGAAGTGGGACCCCAAACATAGGTGTGCTAAAGGAAAAGAATCAAAGAACTTATATAATTGTGAAACAATTAATGATTCAATTAGTGAGGATTCTGACATAGAAAAAATAGAAGATGCCCTAGAATTCTCACTAGAATTAGATGACGGAAGTATTCCGCAAGTGTCACTATCATATATGACAGGTATATCACAACCTCAGACTTTAAAGTTGAAAGGACATATAAAGAAGAACAATGTAGTGGTTATCATTGACTCTTGGTAGCACACACAATTTTTTAGATGCAACCGTGGCAAAGAGACTCAATATTTTTTCATTTCCCTTACCAAACATGAAGGTGATGGTAGCTGACGGTAAGAAGATTGAAAAATTAGGGAAATGCCATAAGGTCAAATTGCATATTCAAGACTTTAATTTAGAATCTCCATTCTTCACTGTACCATTAGGTGGAGTAGATGTAGTCTTAGTTATCCAATGGCTACGAACTCTAGGAACTTATGCTGCCAACCATCAAGTACAATTCATAAGATTTAATTGGGGAGGTTAGAGGTACAAATTACACGGATTCCAAGCACGAGAGAATCAAATTGTATCATCATCTCAGATGATGAAGATGATTCGAAAAGGAGAACCCGCTTATGTAGTACAATGTCATCAATTAGAATTGTTATCTGCAAATATGATCAATGAAGAGTCACTAGAGATACAAGATCTAATTCAGAAGCATGAAAAAGTATTTCAAGACCTACCTATGAGAATGCCTCCTAACAGGGAAATTGAGCATACAATAGAAGTCAAAGCAGGGTCAGACCCCCGTCAACATCAAGCCATACCGATATCCACATCACCAAAAGATGGAAATTGAGAGATTATTCCAAGACCTTTTAAAGTGTGGGATCATCTCGAAAAGTAAAAGTTTGTATGCTGCTCCAGTGGTATTGGTAAGGAAGAAGGATGGTTCATTCAGGCTATGTATTGATTATAGTGGATTAAACAAAATAACAATTAAAAACAAGTTCCCAATTCCCTTTATCGATGAAATGTTGGATGAGCTACATGGCGCAAAATAATTCTCAAAATTGGACTTAAGGTCAGGCTATTATCAAATCAGAATTAGGTTGGAAGACATACCAAAATCGGCATTCTGAACACACGAAGGTCACTATGAATTTAAAGTAATGCCGCTTGGGTTAACCAATGCACTAGCAACGTTTCAAGCAACTATGAATGAATTATTTCATCCACATCTTAGGAAGTTTGTATTAGTATTCTTTGATGATATTTTAATTTACAGTAAAACTTGGAAGGAGCACTTACAATATCTAGGTAAAGTTCTTACACTAATAAAAGAGCATTAGTTTTATGCAAAAAAATCCAAATGCACCTTTGGAAAGGAAGAAGTAGAATACCTTGGACACATTATATCCCATGAAGGCGTAAAGGTGGACCCTAATAAAATCAAAGCTATAAAGGAATGGACCAAACCAGTTAATGTATCCAAGCTAAGAGGGTTCTTAGGTTTGATTGAGTATTATCAAAGGTTTATTAAAACCTATGCACATATAACTGCATCTCTGACAAACCTTTTAAAGAAGAATTCATTTCTATGGGATGAGGAAGTAGGAAGGTGTTTTGAAAACTTAAAGGAAGTTATGTCTAATGCCCTGGTATTGGCAACACCAGATTTTTCTAAACCATTTATCATCGAGTGTGATGCTTCCGGATTCGGTATAGGTGCAATGTTAATGAAAGAATGACATCCAATAGCTTTTGAAAGCAGGAAGCTCAATAAAAGAGAACGCCTCAAGTCCACATACAACAAAGACATGCTCGCTATTATACATGCACTAGCTAAGTGGAGGAAATATCTTTTGGGAAGTAAGTTCTCCATTCAAACAGACCATAACAGTCTCCAACAACTTCTTCAACAAAAAACACTTTCCGAAGAACAACAAAAATGGATTGAAAAAATTTCCGCCTTTGACATGGAAATACTACATAGAAGGGGAAAAGACAATGTAGTATCAGATGTCCTATCCAGGAAAGACGAAGAACCAACACTACTTGCAATCTCGGTTGTTGTTCCTGAATGGCTTAATGAGATTCGAAGTGAGCGTGCCAATGATCTAGAATTAACGATGATAAACAATAACCTTGCCAACAACTCAAAATTTGAATGGAAGAATGATATTCTATGGTACAAGGGAAGAATCTATCTAAATGCAAATTCCAAGTTTAAATTTAAGATACTCAAGGAATCACAAGATTCATCGTCAGTGAGACATGTAGGATTCTTTAAGACTTACTACAATGCACATCAATCCTTCTTTTGGAAAGGAATGAGTCACAATATTCAGAAGTATGTAGTTGAGTGTGACACATGTCAAAGGAATAAAAGTGAATATATTACGACACCTAGATTACTTCACTCTTTGAACAATCTGAATCAGAAATGGGAAGTAATTTCGATGGACTTTATTGAGGGATTACCCATATCTGAAGGCAAGGACAAGATTTTCATAGTGGTTGACAGACTCACCAAACATGCTCACTTTATGGCAATAAAGAAATCATACTTAGCTAAACAAATCGCTAAAATATTTTGCAAATATATATATAAATTACACAGTTTTCCGAAATTCATTGTGAGTGATAGAGATGCCAAATTCAAGGGTAATTTCTGGAAGGAGTTGTTCAACCACATAGGAACCTACCTAAATATGAGTTCCACTTATCACCCTCAAACAGATGGACAAACAGAGGTTGTCAATAAATGTTTGGAGGTCTACCTATGTCGCTACGCTACAGAAAAACAAAATAAGTGGGCTCAATGGTTGCATCTCGCTGAGTGGTGGTATAATTCTACTTATCATACGTCAACAAAAATGACACCATTTCAAGCTTTGTATGGATATGAACCCCCAAAATGGAAGGATCTAGCTATTTTCCAGACAAATCTACCCGCTGTTAAAAATCAACTAGAAGAAACCTAAAAAATCGTCCAAATACTAAAAGAAAACTTGAATAATGCAAGGAATCGTATGAAGCAACAAGTAGACCGAAACATAACCGAAAGAGAGTTTGAAGTTGGAGAATGGGTGTTTGTCAAGCTCCAACCATACAAACAATTGTCCTTAAAACATAAAGGAAAAAACAAATTGGCACCAAAGTTCTATGGACCTTATCAGATCAACAAAATGATCAGGCAAGTTGCGTATGGTTTAAGTCTTCCAGAGAAAAGTTGTGTTCACAACATCTTCCATGTCTCCTACCTTAAAAGGGCACTAGGCGACCATCAATCAACGCAAACAACGCTTCCATCCCTGGATGATGAGGGAAGGGTCATTTTAGAACTAGAAGGTATTTTAGCTACTAGAGAAAGAAAGCTTTGATGTCATACAATCAAGGATTACTTGATCAAGTGGAAGGACTTACCCGAAGAAGAAGCTTCTTGGGAGACCAAAGCATTTTGTCAACAACATCCGTTGTTACGTATGCTTTGAGGACAAAACATTCTTTCGAGAGAAAGGAAATGTTATGTAAAAATTAGTTAATATTACGTAAAAATTGTTTAGTTGTAGTTTATTAGGCAAAAGGGCATGATCTTTGGGCATGATCAAAGATCATGCCCATTCACCAAGAGGCACAGCCAGGCCTTTCACAAAAATGTAATCATCATTCAACTATTAATAAAATATTTAATTAATTTTGTTATTATGGAAGTTTTATACTTTGGCATATTTATCACCCTCATTATGAAAAATTCCAAGTATGAATGAGAAATTGGACATGCATCAAGTCCACAAAGTCAATTGATTAATTTGCCTCACTCATTACGCCTTCCACTTAACTAATTTCCAATGAAAACGTCTTAAGTACCCAAAATCTTAAGTCATAGGGGCTCAGAGCATTTCTCTGACTTTTGGAGGGACCGGACCCTCGGCCCAATGACTTATAGGTCCTAAGTATTAAATTCCCCCCATAAACATTACCCCCCTTCACTCTCCCTCATTTTCCCAAACAAATCCCTTTTCCTAAGGTAAAACACCATTTTTCCTAAGGAAAAGACATTACCCCCAAGTAAACCCCTTTTCCTAAGAAAACCCATAAAAATAACACTAAGCCTAAGTTATAATGCATTATATAAAGCCAATGAATTATAAATATACATTGTACTTAGCACTAAATCCATTTATCACTTTCATTCATATTAACTTCTAACTTTAATTTATTATATTAAATCTTGAAAATAATCCTTTCCCCTACGTATTTATTAAATCCCTTTAATAATAATATCCCATCCCCAAAGTTTGTAATATAAACTTTATAAACCTAAGCCCCAACAAATCAAATTAATTAATTGATCAGTGATTAATTAAAGTTTATCCACCAATCGTATCACTTCCAATGCATTGAAACTCACCTTAACTCTGAATTAAACCGAAACCACATCGTTTAATTACCCACCGGGCCCCTCACTACCATCCGTGTAGCTTCGCAACACGATCACCATCCGATCTGAAGGCCCACATCCAATGTTCATAATCCATTTCGCATGGGCTCGAAATCCTAACTTTACCTGCCCGAAATGGATTTTTTTCCCTTGGGCCCCCTCAGCTACGTGTCGCCCGTTGAATGGAATCAGGCGACCTCCCCCCAAAACCACCCAGTGCTCATAAGTGGTGCAAAAAACACTGCTTACCTCCTTCCACTACACGCCAAAACTATTATGTCAACCCCAATAAATGCTAAAAGTACCACTATTCCTGAAATACCCGCCAATTGTTGACTTTGCTAATAAATCAAAAACACCTCATAATCTTTTGTTTTATCAAGAAACTAAAGTTTACAGACCTTCATGCACGCAACTGCACGACGTCCAATCGCCAACCTACGTCTAGTCTGCCAACCTACAGAAGCCATTGAACTCACAATCTACCTTCCAACCCACGCAAAACTTTTTGACCATGCACAGTCGCCTGTCAACTTGTTCAGATTCAATATTCCCAAAATTCTAGGTATTTTATCCAAATTCATTGAAAAGCTTGTTTTAGTTCTGAACTGGTTACTTGCATTTCCTGGAATTAATAAGAAATTAAATAAAATAACTACGTAGCAACCCAAGACTACTCTGTAGTAGAACCCAGTTTCCCTAATCGACTGAAAAACCATTTTTCCCCATTCTTAAATCCACAAGAACTAAGAATGTCTGCCCCTATTGCCATGGATGTCAGGACAATTACTACTCCTCACTTGCACCTGGATCACCTTCCCCTGCTGATAAAGACTTTCAAATCAAGGACACCTATTTCCTTGGATCCCATATCAAACTGTATTGCTGATACAAGGACAAATACCTAAACCAAGCTGATAAAATAGGTTCGTGGGAATCTGATTTGCCCAAGTACCAGTTCCCAGAGGTGCATATCTTCCCTAAAATTTTCCATTATTGCCATACCAATTACATCCCCAGTCAAAGAGTAGTGATGTATCCAAACCAAGATGTACTCTTTACTATCACTATTGAATCCATCAATGAAATGCTTCAATTACAGCTTGGACAAAACCTCGTTCCTTTGTCAATTGGTAATCTACTGAACCAGTTCCCCAATCTTAATATTGGAAAAATAACTGAAATGTTTCAGACTTTCATAAGGAAAGAGGAACATATCCCAAAAGACCCCCCTCCCTATGTGGGCACCATATTTTCCCCAATTGGCAAGATATTATAACCATGATTTCCAGAGTGCTAGGATACACTACAAGTGAATATAATTATGAAATCATTTTAGCCTTCATGTCTATCTTCACTCCAGGACAACCCCCTGCCATCATTTATGATTATGCCAAATTCATAGCAGAAAAAATGCATGATCAATTCTTGAGAATGAATAATGAAAGAGTGTTTAAGTATTCTTCAGTTTTTTACCACCTTTTCTTATACTATCAAGCTAACAAGTTCCCATTTACTCTCCAAAAGCTTGATACTAGAGGTCACCCCAGGTCAGTGATTTTCTGGACCCCTTTGATACATAAGTATGATTCCTCAAATGCTTATACAGATTTCATAGACCTATTTGTACATCGTATTGTAACCATGTTGTTAGGCAGCCCTCCTCCAAGAATCAGTTTAGATATCAGGAGAATCTTGCAGCTGTCAAAAAACACAAAGTGGGAGATTGATACTTGTAGCAAAATCACACAAAAATCAGGATCTATGGCTGTGAGTTGGCCCCATATAAACTGCCCAGATACCTCCCAATGAGGTTATTTTCTGTAGAGTACTACAAGAAGATGATCAATTTAGATGAGGTACATTTTATTAAAGCCAAAAAGAAGGCCCAGCTCAGAATTAAAGATTAGCTAGGCTCTTTTATATGTAATAACCGAGAAGCTGGAAAAGAAGCAGAGGAGATCCTTCAGAGACTCAAACTAAAACAAAGCTTCATGTGGAGATATTATCCTTGTGACCTCATTTGTAACAGAAGACAGAAAAAAAATTTGGCTCCCTACATTCACCACCAAATCCCTGAGATCGAGAAATATGCAAATCAATTAGAATGGGTGGAGAATACTTTAGTGGACAGGGATAGCACTGAAGTTGTTGTTGAAAAGGCACTAATCGATCTAGATAAAAGGCTTGGTGAATGTTCTTTATTGCAGGTGCCAGGAGAATCTCAAGCACAAGGAGAATTACAGGCACACAGTGAACAACATAGAGAAGAAGAGTCTCAAGTGCAAGAAGATTCAGAGCAGCTAGACCTATCAGAGGAATTAGGTCAAACAGGTACACAATATTCCAATATGAGTACTCCCCCTAACTTGGAAACTCCCTTAGATGAGGAGAAAACCCTCAAAAGAAACAGGGAAGAGGCCACTCCTTTAGGCAAAGTAACTTCACAAACATATGTCAAAAGGCAAAGGTTGAATCCTTTCTTTGAACATGAGTTTACAGAAGAAACAATAAGGGCTACCAATACAGAGAAAGAAAGAAGCAGGCCTGATACTCCCTCTGGAGGCACACAAGAACCTTCCACATCACATACTCAGATGTTGGAAAGATAGCAAAGTGTGGAAGTGTCCTCATTTAGGATTCCAACAGACAAAGACCAGGATATCAGAGAAAAGTACAAGGACATCAAAGCCATGAATGAGAGGCTAAAGGCCCAGACTTATGCACAGTACCTCAAGATGGAACCTACCAACCAGACAAGGCTGATGTCATCCTCTGATGAGAAAGAAGGAAAAATGTGAATGACATTCATGAAACCTACCACAGAACAACCAAGATCAACAACTGACTTCCAAAAGATAGATTTTGAAGTACTAGCAAAGGAAATACATCCTATTAACCAAATTTAGTTGCACAAACAAACAAGGGAGATGGTATATTCCACTTTGACAACAAAATCCATTGTAGCCCACTAGTTATAGAATTCCCTGAATAATATATTAGCACAATTTCAATTAGAGAAGGCCTCCTCATAGGCCAAGGATACCAGAATCAAGTCCTTAGAGGACTTAATCATTGAGTTGGGACACGATCCAAAAGATGTGAAGGCCACTGAAAAATTGATTAAGAAGAAGAATGATGACATAGCTACTTTGAAGAAGCAACTCAAAATTCCACCGTTGCATCATCCACAAACAGCAAAAGTCATGGAAACACAAAAAGGACAAGAAGAGCTTATGGACTTGGTCCTAAAGCTAAATGGCCAATTGAAAGAAACATAGAAAGAATTGGACATATTGATTCAGTCCAAATAGAGTGAAATGGCCACTACTTCCATAGCTTCCATTCCCACAGTAACAACTGCAATCCCTTCAACATTGGCAACCTCTTTAGCACCAACAGCTCCACCTGCTACAGCACTGTCAGTCACAACTGAGTCTATAGTTGCAAGTACCTCAACAGAAAAGACAACAGAGTTAGTGAAAGCCATGAAGGAAATGTCCATCCAGGCAATAGAGCTTAAGAGACTCAAGGAGAAAGTGGAAAGCCTAGAAACTGACTACAAGCTTGCCCAAATATAATAGAAAGAAGAAGCACAGAAAGCCCTAAGGATGGGTGAGAAGATAAAGGTCCTGGAAAAAGATTTAAATTTGCAAAAGCCACTAGGACAGACTAAGGAGATGCTTTGGGCCAATATCATCGACTCTGTTAATGATATTTGGCCATCAATTCAAGTAATATTCGAGCAAACGTAATTGGTGAAAGTGGCCACCGAAGCAATACAAAAGGTAAAGGAAGACCTAGGAGACCAGCCTGAGGAAGCTAATCGATTGAACATCAAGAACAGGCATGAACTAAATGAGCTTGGTGTGGAAGACAGAACAGAAGCCATCATTAAAATAAAAAAGGTTCTTTCTGAAGGAAACCTTATGCTTAACCTAGAGAAAAAATGCCATAACATGTAGGTTGGCATTGACAGATTCATGGCAAAGCTTCAAAATTTGAGGGATAATGGCCTTCCCAGTCCCATGGTAATCGATGACAAACTCATGACCCAATTGGACTATGTTGA
The DNA here is from genome assembly GCA_000404065.3 of Pinus taeda. Lineage (NCBI taxonomy): Eukaryota > Viridiplantae > Streptophyta > Pinopsida > Pinales > Pinaceae > Pinus > Pinus taeda. Next base: position 112,670 of record APFE031631670.1, read on the forward strand.
TAGATTAAATAAATTATCTAAGGAACAGGGAAGCACTTCAAGAGTCAAGGCATTGCCAACAGGGAAAGTATTATATGCTACTTTAGAAAATCTATTTTTCCTAGAGCATGAGGTGAAACATCTATTTGTCACCAAACCACAATTTGCCAAATACACTGAGGCAGATGAGACATATAGAAATATGCTCAAGGTAAAGTTACCTGAAGATGAATGGTGGGAAAAAATGACAGATTTTCTATAAGTTACCATAGTAAATCTGAATGGCAACCAGATGAAACAGGCAAACAGGGTCAAAGAGTAATATGTTAAAGAGTATCAGTTAAAGACTAAAGACGAATATGATTCCAGCGTACACATATCAGCTAGCCTAAAAGGGCTCAAGTTCAACTGCAACAGCCCGCACTACCACAATAAGAGGGACAACGTGATGCAATTTTCAGCTGTCTCTATATTCATGCTTGAAGATATTTTTATTTCCTTAATTAAATCTCAAAACTATTATGAGATATTTTGTAATATATTTTTTATAAATACTTCACCTTTCGAAGTATTTAGGATGGATTCAAAGACATTTCTGTAAACATTTTCTTATCAAGTTAAAGTGCTATTGTCTCAAGACTAGATTGGCTTGTTGGATCATGGAATAAAGTTTAGACATTCTACAGGATTCTTGTGTAAAGCAAAAATCAAATAAGTATTCTTTCATGTGTATTATTGTTTTTCGTTATGTTTATTAATAATCATATGTGTTTCTATGAAATATAAATGGTAAACTAGGAATGATATTTCAGAACTTTCTTTAATGCACTCTGTCTTGATTATTTACATTCTTTATGTTTTCTGCTAAACTATCTTAGTTAGGGAATTCTTAAATGCTCCCTTCCATAGTTTTCCCCTCGGTCTATAGTAAAGGATTCTTAGTTGCCCTTTGCTCATGATCACCTCCTGCTCTTCATCTTGATCCCAGTCTAAGGATTTTTCGTTGCCCTTTCACCTTGGTTAGGACTGTCTCATCCATTGAACCTAAAGATTTGCTATTTGCTTTGCTAGCCTGCCATGTAAACACTCTGTTTAGTGATTTGGTCGAGTTAAGCCATCCTTTGATTGACTCCATAGCCCAATGACTTTAAAAATCTATCTCTACCCATATGTTCCAAGAATTCCACCACCCAACTTTCAATCAAAATCAAAATCCTTATGAACACTAAGAACTAGCCTAAAATCCCACCCAAAACAAAGTTAAATTATAAAGAGAGAGCCCTCTCTAGACTTAGGTTGGCTAGAACTTGAGTCTAAAAGATTAGGTTTGTGGTTACCTCAGATTATTCCTTCTTTGGTAACTTCTAAGGAAGAATTCTGAGTGATAACAGGTACAGTACCCTCACCTTTCCAATCTTGATCCATTTATCACTGACTTGGAACTTGTGATCTACATGATGCTTGTCGTGCCTTGCTTTGTACTTGCCTTTGCCTTTTTCAAGCCGATCTTGCACTGTTTGATGTACCATTTGCATTCGTTCAATGAAATAGTTGGCTTTGTCCATGTTACTATCAGTAGCAACATCCTTATTACCAAGATGATACAACACATTATGATGCAAATGGTAAACAAATTCCTCTGACTCAAGCTTGAATATACATCTTGAAAGTATGCATTTTTCTTAACATAACTTTCATGTAAAACAACACGATTCTTGAGGAAAGAAGGTATACAAACTATATGCCTAGAAAATACATCAAAAAAATTGTCACTTATACCTTTCTTATACCTTTTTACCTTTGGAATAGTAGAAGAAAACCCATCCAATGGAAATCCCATTGTCGCTGTAACTTAAACACTTCACCATTCAAAATTCTGAATGAAATGAAATGGGCTTACCATATTGCACAAAGACTGCACCCATGGCATAATCACATACATCAACTGGAAACTCAACTGAATTTTTCAAGTTTAGAAGAACAAGTATAAAGGTTGAACTGATATTTTGTCTTAAAGCATCAAATGCCTCTTGTTGTTATCCTCCCCACTAGAAGACCTTTTGCACAACTAACAAAGAATGCAAATGAGCTACAATAGAAGAAAATTAACAAAATATTTCCTCTGACATTGGGTTGCTCCCGAAAAGCCTCTTATCCAAATGACTATATTGAGCATTGACCAATCCGTAATGGCATCAATCTTGGAGAAGTTTAATTTCATCTCATCTTCTCTAATATCATGGCCCAAGTGCATCAAAGAAGTTTTATCCAAAATATACTTTGACATCTTCAATAAAATATGTTCTTGACATAAGATATCAAGTATTTCTTTCTCATACATGACATGTTCATAATGAAATTTTCTGAAAATGAAAATTTCATCCAAGTAGACTATTATGTCTAGAAATGGTTGCAATACATCTTGCTTCATATGCATGAAAGTAGTAGGAGCATGGCAAAGACCAAAAAGCATAACAAGCCATTCAAACAAATCTTGCTTGGTTTTGAATGTCGTCTTCCATATGTTTCCTTCAACAACTCTACTTTGATGAAAACCACTTCTTAAATCCCATTCAATGAAATGCTTACCATTCTTCTTGGGCATGAAAACAAGAGGTGAACCACATGATAAAGGAGAAGGTCGAATGATCCTTTTATTCAAAGATCCTTGGATTTGTTTTGTCATTTCTTCACTTTCCATTCTTAAGATCATGTGCATGCTGATTTTACGAAGAAGACTCTTTTGCCACAATGTTATTTCATGTTGGATTCTCCTCTTGGAAGGAAATCCTTTTGCTTTCTGAAACACCTCGTCATCATGGTTAACTACATCAACCAATTCATATTTCAAATTTGAATCACAACCTTTAAAAGGTTCATTATCAATATCGTACTTGGGTTTGATCATTAGAAGCACAAATGTTTGCTCGAATTCACTCATCTTTTCATCTTCCCTGCATTAACAAGCGAAAGATTTATTTTCTTGCTATGATCTCTCATAATATATTCTACTCCATATTTGAATAAATGATATTTTTTTCATGTCTATGGAAGATAGTTTTTTTGTCATAAAGGTACGAGCTGCCCAAAACTATGCAACAGATATCTAATGACACAACATCAAGCTCCACTTCATCAATGAAATTCAAAGTAATGGCGAATTTTAGTTTACACTTTCTAGTAACCTGGAATTGCGCATTGTCACACACCCATCCAAGTGGATATGGTTTATGATGTGGAACAGTTTCCAATTTTAAACTTTTAACAATGTTTTTAGAGATAATATTGGCTTGAGAGCCACTATAAAAAAAAAACATGTCAATCTTTTTGTGTTTTGATATCACCCTTATGTGAAAAAGTTGTATTATCCTCTTTTCGATTGGTGTTTCATTTTGTGAGTTTGAAGAACTAGTGCTAGCAATGGATTATCATTGCCCGAATTGGATCCCAAATCTTGTTGAGTGGTTGCAGTTGTCTTTTGTTTTCCCTTGTTGTTGTTTCTCTTTGGTCTCATTTGGGGATGAAGCTTCCAACAATGAGCTTCATTGTGACCCTCTCTGGAACAATGTTTGCATGTAACTTTCTCTCCTTTTTTGATAAACACATTTACTTTGCCTTCCCTTTGAAAGCCTTTTCCTTTCCTTTACTCTTAAATGGATTTTTACTACCTTCTTCTGGGGTGTTTTTCCCTCTTACCTCAAGATGAGTGTCTTGCACACATACATAATCTAGATTACTGGGATTAAAAATTAAGATAGTATTCCTAAGGTAACTATGTAAACCCCATATGTACTTCAACAATGTGTCCTGTGATTGCAAATCTACACCTACATCAAAGACCTTTTTCTAAATTCTTGGGTGTAATCTTGCACTTTTTGACCTTTAAGTTGTCTGAAGTTATGCCAATTCATGTTGGCTTTCTGCATATAAGCTAGAGGGTAGAATTGTCTTTTGATTGCAGTAATGGAACCATTCTAATAAATTGAGATTTTACAGTGTTTTTTAATATCCTCTTGGGTCTTTGATTCCCACTGTACCGGTGTTTCACCCTCTATTCTCAAGGAAGCTAACTGAATCTTTATGTCATCCTCTTCAAGGTTTTGAATCCTACAATGGACCTCCAACTGACGAATCCAATTATCAAGCTTCTCTGCATTTGCTTCACCATTATACATGGGCATCTCAAATTTAACATCAAGTTTTAAAAAAGGTTATTTACCAGTTCCTTTTGAAGTATGTTGATGAGTATGAGTAAGGGTTGTGTTAGTGGAAGAGGGTGAAGATGCTTGTGAAGAAGAAGATGAAGAATTTGGTGGAGATGGTTGAGGTTTGTCTCCATTTCCATTACCTCCTCCTAAAGAGCCTTCTCCTTTAGGATGTTTGGAACTTTCCCCTTGCAACCTAGTATTCCTCTCTTCATAGAGGACCTTCACCATCTCTTTCATATCAAAGAAAGTATTTCTGAAGGTCTTCTCATCTTCTGTCATGTTTGTAAGTTCTTCTTCATGTGACATGATCTCTGGAGTCTCAAATGAAAATTGAGGCTGAACTAGTGTTGGAAATTGTGGTTGTTAGGTCCCTATAATACTAGTGATTCCCCCATTACTATTGTCGTTGTATCCCTTATTGTTATTTTTGTGCCCCTATTGTCCCCATAGAATCCCTCTATTGTTATTCCTGTGCCTTTATATAATTATTATTAGGTTGGCTTGGTTATATTGTGACCTCTTAGACTCTTATATATAGAAAGGAGGTTTTGTCCTTTGAATCATCCAAGAATTTTTCATTTGTGTAATGTAAAGGAGGTTGCCCCCTCAAAGAGGCTGAATTCTAAGGTGTTGATCTATCTTTTCTATCGTTTTGTGAGTTGGTTTCATAAAATTTGGTATCAGAGCTTTGGATTCTAGGGTTTCACTACTCCAAACAGATCATCGTGGAATTTTCGCTATAATTTTTTTTCTGCGACTTTTCAGAAGCTAAAAAAAAACTCATTTGAGACTAAATCTCTCTCAACCTTGGGTCTGAATTTCATATTTTGTCTCGCTATATTTTCAGAGATATGATTTGAGGAAGTTAGGGTTTTTGCAAGCTCCAGAATTTCATCCAAAACAAGTCATCGTGGAATTCTCGCTATAACTCTTTTGCTATGAAGTTTCTGAAGCTAAAAAAAATCCATTTGAGAATAAATCGGTTAGAACCTTGGTTCCAAGTTTCAGATCCTGTCTCACTATATTTTCGGAGATATAATCTGAGGAAGTTAGATTTTTTGCAGACCCTCAAATTACATTCCAAACAAGTCACCTTGGGAAAATTGTCATAACTTTCGCTCTGAGCATCAGATTGAATTTTCATAAGAAGTTAAAGAAAGAGGACGGACTGTAGTTTTTATGGATATTGTTTTCAGAACCTAAGGTTGAAACAGTGACCCACGGCACGTCGTACAAGTTTTCTCTACTGAACGAGTCTATACTCAAGTCATCGTGGAGATTTGGCATAACGTTTCATTGGAGAATCCAATCTTGATCAGACTTGCGGGGTTAGAAAGATTACTCAGAGGGTTACAACAGGAAGAAATTTCAGACTTGGGAGATCCAAAATTATAGAGATACTTCAGATTCAATATCAAGCTCCTACAAAGTGAATAAAGGTGTAGTTTTTTTTAAATTTTTGCATAAGCTTGGTTTGAAAAATTAGTTTGAAGGGATTCAAAGGGAATAGTGAAGCATTATTATCATTAATTGATGCCCCAAAGAAAGACAATGGAAACACCTAGTAAGCAACCTGAAAGCTCTAGCATGACTCATGAATAAGAGGAAGAAATGCAACATGATATATCAAAATTACGAGACCAACTACAACAAATTTCACTCGCACAAAAAGTAACAGAAAATAAGATGGATGGTTTAAAGAAAGACATAGAAGCTAAGATGAATGATTTAAAGAAATGTGTGGAAGCTAAGATGGACGGTTTAAAGAAAGGCGTAGAAGCTAAGATGAATGAAGTGGAAGCTAAAATGGATGGCATGGAAGCTAAGATGGATTGCTTGGAAGATAAGATGGATGTTTTAAAGAAAGGCATGGAAGATTTGAAGACAGATTTGACAATGTTTCTACAAGAAATGCTTACTAATGGTGAAAGGGTAGTAAATGAAACTCATTATGAGAACAAAATAAATGTTAATCATGATTTCATAGACTCTAACGTTGGATTTAAGAACCACCATGTTCCAAAGATCGATATGAGGAAGTGTGATGGCAAGGATCTCGGAACATGGATACTACAGATGGAGCAATTTTTCGATCTCCATAATGTGCAAAACACATAAAAGGTACGCATTGTAACTTTATATTTGGAACCAAATCAGTTTGTATGGTATCTATGGCTTTGCTCTCGTAAACAAATTGTCACTTGGGCTATTTTTACGAATGAAATGATAGCACATTATGAGGATACAAAAAGAAACACTTATTTTAGCCAATTGATAAATCTCAAACAAAAGGGTTCAATTATTGAGCACATTGAGGACTTCCAAAAATTGAATATAAGAGTAAAATATATTCTAGAGCATAGGATTGATGTGTTCATAGGGACTTTAAAAGATAACATCCAACATTTGGGAACCGGATTCATTGGAGAAGACATTCAGGTTGGCAAGAAAAATGGAAAACAAAATTATGGCAACAAGTAAGCCTACCTCTCATAATCATAAATATGGAAGTGTTGCTTCCCCTAGCCACCCACAACCTACAAGGTTGACACCACCACAATTGGAAGAAAAAAGAGCAAAAGGGCTTTGTTATAGTTGTGATAGAAAATACACTAAAGGTCATAAGTCTCTTGAGAAGAAATTATTTTACATAGATTGTGAATAGGAGGGAGAAAAATGTAGTGCCCACCCTAGTTTCCTGACTCTAATATGACATTATCTGACATACTTTAGTCTATGAGTAACTCAGGCTGAGGATCCAGAAATGTGACTCTATTATCAGTGAATGTGATGGTTATGTATGTTCTCTATTAATATTATGATTATGATATAATTAATGGTTATGTGTATTCTCTATTGGTATCATGATGGTGATAGTAGTAAAGGATATACATGTTTCTATTGATGTTATAATGATGATAGCCTTGATCTATATGTATGGTTCCATTAAGGTTATGATGATGCTAGCCATGATGGAGGTATCCCCTATGTTAGCTACTTACATTAGTTCTGGTTCACAATGAACAGTGATGTGAATGACCAGGTGATGGTAATTAATGCTATTATGACAATGACTAACACTGAAAAACCTGGTTACTGATTGTTATTGAGTATGGCAGGAAAACCACCAGAGGCACTCACACATGACGAGTTGACGACACCTGGTTTGATGAAAATTTATATTATTTTATCTTGGAAAGTTTAATCGATTTTGAAACCTCCTATATATGGTTATCTATATTCTGATGATATGTTAATGGTTGTAGGCACTGATGAGTTGCTTGGCCGAATGACTCACATATGGGTGATGGGGTTGTACAGGTGGATGGAACTACATGGGAGGGGTGGGACAGAGTCCCTGATCTCACCCACTAGCACTCC